>DF362685.1:23265-38181 GCA_000787875.1 Solanum virginianum
TTGATTTGATTTGGTTAGGTTTGATTTTTAAATTTTGAAAATCGATACTATTTGGTTTGGTTTTGAATTTACTTAGGTTTGATTTTTAAATTTTGAAAATCGATACTATTTGGTTTGATTTTGATTTTACTAAAGGAAAATCGCAAAAATAACCAAACCGAATCGAATAATTATATATATAAATTTTGTATTTATTTATATAGTATTTATAAATAATATATAAATATTTTGTTAGATGTTAATTTTCTTTACCATTTATATTCGAAATTCTCTTGTTAGTGCTTTGATATATAGTTTTCGTGTAACTCCTCCCCGGATAGTTATTTGATTATTGAGTTTTGCTTCTTTTTTCTAATAAAGATTTGATCTTTGGTGTATTATGACTTTATTATTGCTTAATTAAATCACTTTGTTCGTGTATAATAATTTTAGTATTTCTTAACTAAATCACATAATAACTCTAGTACTATTACTTAATTTAATCCACCTAGCTTTCTGTGGATTGTTGATGTACTAGGTGTATGTGGCTATTGAAATGTGTATGTCCTCAACAAACTTATTACTTTCAAATTGAAAAAATAAAAAAAATAAACCAAGCCGAACCAAACCGATGATTTTTTTTTATTTAGTTTGGTTTGGTTTTAGAAATTTAAAAACCGTCTAAATTGATTTGGTTATAGTTTTAACTAATAACCGATCCAAACCGAACCATAAACACCCCTTCAAAAGTCAATCAAGTAATATACATTGTACATATATATTCAGTTATTTTCTTTAATGCAAACACATAGGTCCGACAGTATTTATTAAAGACTATTTCACTCTAAACTAGGATCACATATTGATCGATTTTGTTCAATTTAATTTTAAAATTTATCGATTTGATTTATTCATAGATTGCTAAATCATTCTAGAATCATTGAGATATTGATTTATTGGTTATCAATTTAATCGTTAAGATTTGACACAAAATTTTTCTTGTTGAAGATTACTTAGAAACAAGGTAACAAACCAAATTAGTTTGTTACTGCCAACATTATATCACACACAAATTAGTTTCAAGCAAATCATTGTTTGTTAATCTCAAGCTCGAATGTTAGGGAGGTTGTATACATGTATAATTAGTCTATTAACCGAACTATACGTGTTGAATCAACAACGAAAAAATCACTCTCCAGTGATTTTCTAGTGTTTGTCATGGTGTATGATCTGGCGGCCTCGAGCTTCAATGGAAATGGAGTTGTGGCTGGTTATTCGGTTGTTTTTCCTCGTGAGCTTGGTATCGCTATTGGTGGCAGCAATGGCGATATATCTTACAAAATTTGCATAGGAAGTGATGATTTTGTGACTGAAGATAAAATACAAGAGAAATAAACCTAAGTTTCCCAAACATAATCATGAAAAGAGACAATGGCAAAACTGAAAGCATGGTGATTAGAGTTGTGTTCAAGTGGACAAACATTACATTAAGCAGAAGAACTCGGTAAAGCCCTACTCAAATGGACAATAGAAAAGTTTCACGCCAGAGTAATGTAATCAAGAATCAATAACACTTCATTCAGGCCATCTAAATTCATTAATTATGTCGGTATACGCCCAATAATAACTCCCTCTTTATCCTGAAATTTTATAGGAGATCTCCTCACTGCGACTTCCATATCAGTAAATCACGTTTAGAAGATGAACTTACCAAGATTCCTTTGTGAATTTAGAAAGGAGTTCGAGCTAATTTTCAAAAAAGACCTTGTTCAGCATAATTTATTAATATTGAAACTACTCGAAATCATGGAAACACCATCCGTGATTGATGAATATGACACTTATTGCAACATGTGCAAGTTCTCGAGTTATGCAAAAGATTTTGGATGGGGAAAACCACAGAGAGTGAAATCAAATTAGAGCTAGAAATATGTGTATTCACAAAGAGTTGTTACCACTTAACTAAAACCATATAAAGTTCACATAGTTAAGTTCTACATTATTTCCTCTGTTCATTGAAACCTGCATTATTCTTGAAGTAGTAAAGTAAACTCTAGCTTCGTAGACTAAGCAGGATGGACAGTAATCCAGAAATAATTGTACTTTCTTTTGGACAATTTCACAAATTCCTCTTATGCAAATTCAAATGGTATATTTAAAATAACAAACTCAAGATTCATTGTTACTTACCTTCAAAACTCAAAATAATCAGTAGCTCAACTGTCGTTTCTCTATAAGGAGTATTTAAACTTTAATTATAAGTGCCATGAACTTCTAAAAGAAATAATAAAAGTCAAATATAAATATTAAAGTTGAGCTACTAATTATATTTGAATTTCAACACAAGCATTGCATAACAAGCTACACGTGATACTATTAATTAATCTGCACTTCTTTTTTTTTTTTTGTAATATATTAGTCTAAAGTCGTGGCTGTTATACTAACTAATTTAGAAATAGATTAAACGTGTTATTGACATCTGCAAGAGTTTAATTTATTTAGTTTCTATACATGTGATTTTCTTTTAGTTTATCTAGACGTAATCCTTTTTGATTCATTAAGAGATCAGTTTAAAATTTATCGCAACCAAACTAGCATATCTAGTGGGATCAAATTTATCCTTTATTTCTTCTCTCAATATAAATCAGATCTGCAAATTTGAAGGTAGCAACGGTAAAAAACTAATGCTTCAAGTCTCACCTTTGAGTTCTCTCAATATAAATCGGATTTGCAAATTTGAAGCCAGCAACGGTAAAAAAACTAAGTCTTTCAAGTCTTACCTTTGAGTTTCATCAAGTCTAGGGTAGGACTATTCATAGACATAAATTTTGTAGGACTCTACAATATAGTTCAATTTTAGTCAGAGTTTCTCAAAAATTACTCTATCATAAAACTTAATTTATGTTTATATAAAAGGTATTATATTCTCTTGAAAAGCATCTCAAATATCCATAAATTGTGAAATATTCGTTAAGAGATCAAAATATGGCTCAAGGAAGTCCAAATTTTTTTAGAAGAATCAAGGGAGTGACAGATTTGTACCCACATTATTTACAAATAAAATTATGCTTCATATTTTATTTGTCACTGCAATTTATTTTCTATCACATTAAAATTTGTTATCGCAAACATGATAATATTAATTTTGTTCTTCATTTACGTCCAAGATGTTGGACAACCATAACATAATAATGACTTCAAAATTCAAACAGTAACAGTAAATCCAGTTTACGTTGACTCTATTGAAATGAATACTAGGTCCTTTTTTTTTCGTACATATTGTATATGACTAGAAAAGAAATAAAGATTACATATTTTACCTTTATCCATCATCCAATTTGATTAATTGCTTGGCTGACAAGCAAATCTACTAGCAAAGAAAGGTAGATTAACAAACTAATCAATCGTTGATCAAGTATATTTATAAATAAACTAATCTCATTAGTATTTGCCAGGTCAATATGAGCTAGGGTTAGGAACTTAAAAAACAAAAAGTAAAGTTCCCAGAAAGTGTTCATTACGACTTTGAGTACACAAAAAACCTAATTAAGTGACATAATATGTAAATATTCAATAAATATTTTTTATATAGAATTTCTTAGAGGCTATTCTATTCTAAATTTAGCTCAAGTTTACAAAAAAAAGACAATTATTTCATCGAAAGGCATGTAAAATATCCGATGAAGTCTTAAATATTCACAAAAAGCTTAAAACATAAAATATCGTCTTTCTCAAAGATTTATGCTCAATGCTATGAAAGCTAAGTTCATATCATCCCACATTTAAAAAATATACTACTTCCTTCGTTTCGTAAAGAATGATCTACGTTGCTTTTTGATATGTTAAAAAAATGATTCATTTCTTTTATGGCAAAATGTTAATTTCAACTTTTCAGATGACATATTTCTACCACAAAATTAAAAGACATCTTTTTTTAGAAAAAATGGGGTAGGGGATGGGGAAATGAAGAGGAGATCACAATGTGGGGGAATCGAACCGTCACCAATAAGGTGGTAGTTCAGGTAACCAACCAATTGAGCTACCAATACTCCTATACATTTTGATATATTTAACGTAATTTTAATTTAGGATCATAATATTGAAAAATCTTTTTTATTTTTTTAAACTTCGACCCAAGTTAAACTAATTTTTTTTTTAAAGGAGTACTATTAATAGCAAGAAAAAGCAAAGAAGAAACATAATTATACTCGTATATACTCATATATTTATCAATAAAATTATTATATCATCATATTTTATTTGTAATTATTACAATTAATTTTTATCACTTGAAAATTTAGAGCAACCAGATTGACTTGCTATAAATAGCCTCTAATTAAAATAATTTACAAGCATATTTACTATGGAATTACTCATTCTTGTGCCCATTCTCTGCGTTGTTCTGATACCGATTTTGGTCATTTTGTGGCCCATATGCGTCGGTAAACTCCGGCGGGGTAAGGATAAAGCTCGAGAAAGCGATGTGGAAATAGGCAGTGGGGCCCGCGGAGTAAGAGACGGGAATTTGGTTGTTTTAGCTGGCGCCGGAGCAGCTGCAGTCGCCGGTGGTGTAGCGGCAGCAACAGTGGTTGGTACCGGTGATAGAGACAAGGGGAATAATAACAGTAGTGGTGGTTCTGGTGCAGCAGCAACTGGAACCAGTACAGATGCTGGTACGTCCCAGGGTTGTTGTTGTGGTGGCAGCGGTGGTGATGGCGGTGGTTGCGGTGGTTGTGGCGGTTGTGGTGGATGTGGCGGATAATTTGAATTAATTTGTAGTTGTGAATTTTTTGTTTTGATTTTTTACCTGCTGTTCTATATCTGTATGTTGTAAATGGAAGATTAATGTGTAATTTATTTATTTTAAAACTCTATTGAGCATGAAATTTTATTTATGAAATAGTATTTAGTATATTAATATGCTATTGCAGGTTTTCAAGTATTTGTTATTAATTTTTATTTATTTGTTCTTTATATTATTTCGTCTTTATCTTTTATATGTTTCGGCTACTATCTCTCTTTGGGAAATAATTCAATCATTTTCTTTTCATGAGCTTCTTTTATCATTATTTGACTATCTTGTTTAGATAGATTTTTTTAATTATTATTTCTGAGATTTATTTCTATTTTTTCACGATATTAACTGTTTGTTCCAATTTTTTACTATTGTATTTCCCATAAGCACTAAAAAAACTCTTAGATCCTTCCCTACATTTTTCATCTCTGTCAAACTACATATTATATTATAATTACTATATAGTTGTGAAAGTAATGAATTAAATTTTCTTGAAAAACATAGAAGATGAGCAAAATAAGTTGAAGACAAATGTAAGGAATAAAAAGAAGAAAAAGAGAAGAACCGCAACAATTCCTTCTGTTGCTATTATGGCAATATCTACGATAAAAAGAGAGTGTTAAGGAGTAAGAAAGAAAATAACCAAAAACTAGAAAGGAATTTAGATTACAGTAGTATAATCATAATTCAAATTACCTTGTATGTTTTTTTATATTTATAATTATAATTTATTTTAAAATGTGAAAATATTACTCGAAAAAATTATGATAATTATCTGATGGCATAAAACTTCTTGTACACAAAGAGACAATGTGCCAAAGTTCAACTCTTTTTAATATGCGGCTAAAGATATAGTTATTTATCGGGTGAAAAAGGTATTGAACGATGAAGAACTGGAAAGTATGGACATGTAAAATGCTTGAACTATAGTGAGCTACTTTACAAACAATCTACTATTACCCATATACGTTTATATTAACAACAATAACAACAATATATCCTACGAAATCTCATAAGTGAAGTCTGAAAAAGATAAAATGTCATGATTCGTGTTATCCCGAAAAATGTCCGACTCTTTTCAGAAATCTGATTCGACGCTCAATTGATTTGAACACGAATCAAATTCTCGAAAATTGAAAGATTTTGAGATAATTGATTAAACTTGACAATATTTGACTAAAGTTGTCTTAATTTGAAAATGTTAACCTCTTAAGAAATTGATTTAACTTGAAAATATTGACTTGACTTATAAATATTGACTTAACTTAACTTATTTTTTGTGACGAGTTTTTTTTTTCACTTTATAGAAATAATCCTAATGCACAAAAATGGGGATTAACATAAATGGCCAACATGTTGGGGAATTTAATTAGATTGAAAATAAAACAAACGTTAGCATCCAAATAATTACAAATAAAATACACAAATGAAGTAAAGGAAGAAAAACTTAAGAGTTTGGGGCCTTTAGCTCAATTGAGTTTCTTTAACTGTTGTTGCTTCTGTAGATTGGGCATAGCCCAATTCCTTGTGATATACATTTGATGCATGTTTTTGTATATCAGTGTATATGCACTGAATTTTGGCTTCTTTGAACTTGGGCTGACTCAAAAGAGAAGGTTTGGACCTCCGTGGCCCAAAGAAATGCAAGATGGGAGTCCATAATGGGCTCGGAGCATTATTCATGCAAAGAAAGAAAATAAGGATCAGTATGCAACAAAAAAAAGTAACTTAGTATGATACGACTGAAGTCATATACCGACATGTAAGTTCCCAAAGTAGACCTTTATTTTGACAACATGGAGAAGATAGCAACACAAACAAGTTAGGAGAGGAAACATTGATCAAGTTAAGACCAAAACTATCAAGCTTCATGTGAAGTCCTCACATATAGCTACAATCAAAGGATTATGTAGCACATATCTCTTCAAAATAAGACTAAAACAATAACTAGACTAAACATTCAGCCATCAGAAACTTTCCCCAGTCACATTTGAAAAATGAAATCTAACTTGGTTAGTACTCAACTAGACTCATATCAAAGTATCAGATAACAGAGAACAATGGTTACATTGAATTGAAACTAAATACTCATCATTTAGAGTGAGGATTCCTAAACTCAAACCATCTAAAGTCTTGACGACAAGAGGAAATAACAATAAGATAAGGATGATGTGTAAAAAAAAAAGATTTTAAGAGAGAACACCTGATTTTCGCAAAAGGAAATTGGCAACATTTGAACATATTGTATTCTGCATCTTTACAATTCATGTGCCAAATACTTTAACAATCTATTGTAGCTTATCATACTATTCAAATAAAGGATGATTATGTTATGCAGGAAACCAGAGAAGGATTTAATGTTGACTAGAGTGAGATTAAAATGAAACAACAAAAGGCTCAAGACTTTTGGAGAGCAACGAACTGGGACGAACGAGCTTGACGAAGACGCTTACACCACTACGAGTCTACGCCGACTCAAGAACAAGAATATCAGAACTTTCGAAGACCGACGAGCTTTCTGAAAAATGAGTTTGAAGGAATATGCGACCTATAATCGATCTTTGGAAATCAAGAATGGCTTATGAGAATTTGGGTAAGTATTTTCTAGGGTTTCGAACTCTCGACTGCTATCACTGTGTTTTTTCATCCTCCCCTTGAATTGACAAAGAAAGGGGAAATTTGTAGGGTTTGATTAGGGTTTTCAGTCGGGAAAAGCAGAGACCATTTTAGGAGGGTGACGCTCGATGCTACGCATGGGTGAGGTTTTCAACGACACCGCATGAGAGCGCTGCACTTTTCTTCAGGTTTTCAGGGTTGTGGTCGACTGTTGGGTCGATGTTTTCTGGGTTTCTGTAAAAGGGAAAGGAGAAAAGAAAGATATGCGCGTGTGAGGGTGAGGGAGAAGGAGATAAGCGTGGCGATGGGGAGGGATTGGACGTGCGGCGCAGGCGATGGGTTGACGCTAAGGGTTGTCGGTGGCTGGCTTTAGGGTTTTTCGCTCTTGGTTCTTCTTCTTCTTCTTTGAAGAAGAGGAATGAAGAAGGAGAGAGAGTGGAGCGTGAAAGAGGGAATGAAGATAAAATTAGGGGCGCGTGGACATCACGCGCCCGTGTTAAATTCTTTTTCTTTTTCTTTTTTTTTAAAATTAAAAATAGGTAAATATTTCAAAGATTGTTAAAATTAAATAAAACGGGTAATTTGTGATGTGAAGGGTAAAAATTTGGTGTCAACAATCCGATCCTACATTCAGAACGTGGCCGGCACTCGAAAATCATTTCATAGTGTTAAAAGGTTATTAAAGCATGAAACTAACTCATGAATAGACTGAATAACTGAATGTAAAGCCTTAAATACTGTATGAATAAGTTGAAGCTAAAATACTGACTCATAGTCCATGGAACCTCTACTACAAATGTCTGAAAGGACTACTGGGACAGGGTCCAAGTAGCCAGAGCTGAAAATAAATACTGTAAAGAAACATAAATCATAGAGCCTCGGACTGAGAAGAGGCTTCACCAAGAGTTTGAAAGCTGGCAAGTTCTCAACGAAGCGACTGCTGAGAAATTCTGTCACCTGCGTCTGCATCATAAAACGATGCAGGTCTTAAGGACGACAGTACGTGAAATGTATGGTATGTAAGATGGCCAAAACATTTAATAGGGATATCATAATGCATTTCAAAAGATATAATCAAAATTCATAAGCGAAATGACAATAATCATAAGACTGGTGTGCTGAAAATAACATGTTGAAAATCAATAAGTAAAAACTTAGTTTCTTAGCTTGGGGAGTTTCTCTAACCGACAACCACCACTATAAGCTTCGTGGTGATACAACGTCTTACCCACGCTGCCAGAGTCATCCCATACTTTGTCGGGGTAGGGACAAATATCTAAGGTATTCCCACTCGTATCAGTACTCAATACTACTCCCAAAACACTTTATATAGCTTATACTCATATGATCATAAATTCTTGTAATTTGACTTTCTTGAGAACTTAACCTAACTTAGTACTTAGCTTTCTCAATTGAAATCTTTAACTTTACTGTAACTACTATCTTTATGTACTTTCAATCATGCTAGATTATCCCGCTAAAATATCAAGAAAATCTTCAAGAAAGTCATTCTTTAACTTGATTTAACTACTCATAAACTAGCTTTTCTTTTCTGGGATAAATTTCAAGGTTTTCAAGAAATACATCATTTACAGTAAAAATTGTACAATAATGCAACTTTATACTACAATCAGGAAGAAGACATGATTTCATATTAAAAGAGTGCATAATCCAACATCTAGATGAAATTTACTCATACGAGATGAAAATTCTTAAATCTTACAGTTCAACTGGAATCTTGAATGAAATCGGGGGGAATTTAAATCCCAAAATAATAATAATATAGATTTTGATAGGCCTTACATAAACGAAAACTGTCTCCTCTTAAAAATGAAAACTGTCTCCCCTTAAAAAAACGAAAATTGTCTCCTCCTACACTAGTGTGCAACGACACTAGTGCTTTTTAGTGCTTTTTCGCGAATTTCTCACTTTTCGTAATTTTTCGGTAAAAATCAAAGTATGGTTCTGCGTCGCGGAAGGGGTGCGGAAACTCCACTGTTTTGAGATATCTTGGAAAAAATAAATTTGCGTTTTTCCGGGTTTTTGTCGAGTCGAGACATTTTTCTACTCGATTTTTCACACTGATTGCAAATCCAATCTCGAATTTGCAAACGGAGTAAGGGAAGTCAAGTTACGCGTAAGGTCAATTCTAGGAATATTTTCATTATTTCACTAGAATGTTACATAAAATGTACACAAAATTTATCACTACACAGAAAGGTCATTTTCCACTGACAAGATTAATTGTTTGGCTGACATATTTTGTTAGAGATTACATTTTCTGTTTTTAGGCTTTCATCATAAACAAGATTAATTCTTTGCTGACACACAAATCGAATTAGCAAGAAAGGTACTATATATTCAGTAAATATTTTAATACAAATAGAAAGCTTTTCAAACTCTAAACCTATGTTAGGATTTTTCATATGCTACTTTCTGGATCATGTCTATAAAGAGGCAAAAATTCTCAATAAGCATCTGGATTATTCCATCAAGTTTTCAATATACAGGAAAAAAAATTAAGACATTAAATATTATTTTTTTCAAAATAAATTATTGTTAGATATTTTTGACGATTAAATATATCATGATACTTCTGAATTTCAGAGGAACTAAACATATATGAAATAAAAAGCTCCAAGCAAGCGTTGATGATTTGATTTAACGATTATGAAGAACCAAAAAATTACAAATTGAGTAAGTAAAATAATAAATAAATAATCATATGGGATATGAACTTCGTCAATGAGGAAAAAATAATACTTCGATTTTTTATTTTAATTTGTTCATCTAACATTTTAAAAAAAAAATCTTTTGTTTGATAGATCTTTTATTTCATCAATTTTTCATAAAGTATATTTAAAAAGTCATCGAATTAAAAAATATTTTAGTACGCTATAGGTATCTTTAATTTAATATTAGAAGATTCAAAAATTTTGTTTATTAAGGTAAAAATCAAACAAACAAATTAACAGAATAAATAAATATCATAATTGGTCGGTGGCTTGCTATAAATAGCCTCTCACTAAAATAAATGTGAAGTAAGCATATTTTATATGGACTTAATCTTCATTATTTTGCCCATACTTGGCGTTATTTTCTTCCCCATTTCGATTATTTTGTGCGCAAAATGCCGCGCCAAACGCCAGCAAGCTGTGGATAAAGCTTGACGAGGCGATGTGGAACTAGGTAAGGCGTCCCACGGATTAAAAGACGGGAATATGGTTGTTTTGGCCGCCGCCGGAGCAGTTGCCGTCGCCGGTGGTGCAGCGGCAGCAGCAACAGTGGTTGGTAGCGGGGATAGAGACAAGGGTAATAATAACAGTAGTGGTGGTTGTGGAGCAGCAGCAACTGGAACCACTACAGATGCTTTTAATGCATCTATTAGTAATGCAATACTTTTAATGCATGCGTTAGAATGGTTAAAGATCACGTTATCTCTCAAAATCTTTTTCCATAATTATGAAGGGTATATTTATAAATAAATTTTTATGTTATTTTTAGTACACCAAATTAAACAATACACAATAGATAATCTATGTATAATTAATACAAATATTATTACTGCAAATATATATTACTAATACACTTTGGCATTATTTTTATACACACTACCAAATGACCCCTAATTTTACTTAAAAAAAATGAAAGATGAACAAAATAATTTTTTTAGAAAATATAAGAGAGTGTTGACGACTAAAAAAGAAAATAATAAAAAACTAAGAAGGAATTTAGATTAAAAAATACCTTTTACGTAATTTTTAAGTTTTCTTAAAGAAAAAACTTGAAGATGAACAAGAACCGCAACACCATTCTTCTGGTGTTAGTTGTCATAGCAATATCTATGATAAAGAAAGAGTGTTGAGGACTAGGAAAGGAAATAATCGAAAACTAGGAAGGAATTTAGATTACAATACTATAATTAAAGTCCAAATTACCTTTTTTCTAAACTTATAACTATAATTTGTTTGAAAAGGTGTAAATATTACTTGAAAAAATCTGGTGATTTATTTTCAAAGTTGCCTTGTTAGAACCCACACTTTGGTATGTGGGACAAATTACGAATTTGGAATCACCATTACTATTTTCCAGAGAATTCGGAGGTTAGGTGTTAATTTGTTTTAGAAATTTCGAAATAAGGGGATAATATTACAAATTTAATTAAGTGTGAGCTTTCAAGACTCATTATGGTCTATATATATACACATGCCTCTTTCAATTCTAGGCTATCAAGCCTAGTATATTGAATTCCCCAAGCATCGTAGGGGCAATAGTTTGTCAAGAAAACGCGTAGAAATTCGGAATCGAAGTTGAGAAAGTTTGAAGGACAAAATTTGGTAAGTGTATATTCTCTTCTTTTGAGTTAAATTGAAGCTTTCAAATGATATAGGGATGGTTGATTGAGTATAATAACCAAGAAAAATGGATTGAATCATTAAGTTTCAAGCTTATGGCCTATAAGGTTCAAAAATAGAATTTTGGAAGTTAATAAGCTCTTATGGTGGGAAATTTATATATATGGGTTTATTTAACTTGAAAATGTTCAAAAATAGAATTTTGGAGGTTAATAAGCTCTTATGGTGGGAAATTCATATATGTGGGTTTATTTAACTTGAAAATGATTCTTGTGTGTTAGAAATAATGTTAGAAATAGTTGGTATGCATCTTGTATCAACTAGATACTAATTCGGCTTCATGAGTGAAAAATTGAGCGTTTTGACGCTAGAAAGTTATTTTGAGCGCTAGAGCGTCGTATTGCATATTTTGGGGTTTATAGAGGTTCTTGAGGATGATATGTATGTATATAAGTTAGGGTCAAATCAGTTTTGCATATAGTGGTGAGAATATGAAAACATGCCTTATAGCGCATTATGGTTCCATTTGACGCTAGGAATGTATATGGCGCGCTAGAGCGTTGTATTGCATTTTTGGGAGCATATAGAAGTTCTAAAGGATGCTAAATATACATGCTACTTGAGGGCTATCCAGATTTGCAAGTTTTAATGCTAATGTTAAATTGTGGTTTTCTAGCGCTTTGTGATTTCGTAAGACGCTGGGACGTTGTAATTGAACTTTTGGAATTTTAAAAGGTGTTTGAGCATGTTGAAGGTGTATATAATGTAGTAATAGTCCTGTTTTTTAGTTTTGACATGATATAAGTTATGTAAGCTAATTATTGGAAAGTTGAGGTTGAGTTGGCTTCTAGTTGACTTGAAACTTGTTGTTAGTATTGTGTTGTTGGTGTTGCTGCTGTTATTGGTTGAAAAAGGGGTCAATTGGAACCCCGGGATGTCCTAGTTACAGGGGATATGCTGGCAAAATTTCTGTAGAATTTTGGAGGGAAGTTAGTATTTAAAAGTGCCAAGAAGTGTAGTAATTCCTAATGTACACCATTATGACATTTGTAGATTTTGGGCGTTCAAGGGAGTAAGTTGGATTTGGATTGTGTGAAACTAACCTTCTCAAAGAAAAAGGTATGTAAAGCTTATCCTTTTGTGGCATGATTAGTTGAAATTATCAAAAAAAATTTATAACATTTGTCAAACTTCTCAAGCCTCCAACTTAGGCCAAAAATGGCCACTTGCTCCTCCGTAATGTTCAAATAAATTACTTCCTTTGCTCTCAATGTACTATAAGTATGTCCGCCCATAAAATATGATTCTTAAGGAACGACAAGCTTGACATCTATAAAGTTTGACCCATGTGACTATCATGTAAATTAACAAGTTCGTTAGATATGAAAGTTTGGAAAGCTTGAAGCCTATGTATTGATTCTTTGTAATTTATGTAAGAATTTGAGATGAACAGTGCATCCATGCCAATATTGTCACGTATGAAGAATTATTTATTATTCCGGAATCTCAATAGTTCCAAGTTAAATGTGATCCTAAGTATAAAGAATTATTTATTATTCCGGAATCTCAATAGTTCCAAGTTAAATGTGATCCTAAGTATATCCTACATTCTTGGTAACTCAAGTAACATATGTTCTTGTAATTCATTAAAAATGCACAAGTTTGCCAAGTTTAGATAATTTGGAAAGTAAGTATTATTTTGACCTCCAATATGAATCACTTGATAAACTCAATGTATTGTTCTTCCAAAAAGAAATGAATGCTTTGGTATAAGTATCATTTTTTCCAATCATGGTCATGTAATTAAGTTTGAATTTGAGAAATACCTTTTTGGCATAATGGTCTTCTTTAACTCATCACAAAGAGTCCAAAAATTTACAAATCCATGACAATATGGAAGCGTTGAGAAATAAGCTTGGCAGTGAATTTTAAAGGAGTAATTTGATTTGATGAATGAATTGTCTCCAAATATCAACTTAAGTATCATGAAATTCATGTAATTTATTATGAACACCCATAATTACCAACTTTGAACTATTTGAGAATATAAGTACTCCTTTGGCTTCTAGAAAGTGAAAGGTGATTGTAACTACTAATTTGCTTCCCAACTATGGACATATACCCACGTTGGAATTTTGAACTACTTGAGAATATAAGTACTCCTTTGGCTTCTAGAAAGTGAAAGGTGATTGTAACTACTAATTTGCTTCCCAAATATGGACATATACCCACGTTATAATTTACAAAGTAAAATATTACCAACTTAAAGTTGAAAAATAATTTATTTATACACATGATCTGCTCTGTTCTGTTCGGGCCTCTATATATATTCGTTCACCGGTTCCCGAGCTAGTTATAATCATGCGTAACATACTACATATATATATATATTTTCGAAGGTAGTTGGCTACGGCGGGGTCAGCTTCACCCAAGGGCCAGCATATCTTAGTCGGAGTTATGCTGTGATTGGACCTTCTGTCTGGGTGGCTCTAACCCACATTTGTTGTAGGATCTGTGACTATCGAGACGCCGGCTCACCATCCTAAGGACAATAGTATGTATCTCCTGCTTTACATATTCGGTACATCTTTTGTACTGACCCCCTTTCCTCGGGGGCTGCGTTTCATGCCCGCAGGTTCAGATGTACAGTGTAGCAGGCCTCCAGCTTAGGCCCTCAGTTTGCAGTTTGAAGAGCTCTTTTATTTCAGAGCTACCTTTGGTACACTTACCTGGTATTACTTTCTTTCTGGATACGACGGGGGCTCTGTCCCGTCTTATGACTCAGTTATTTGTGTTAGGGGTCTGTGGACAGTCTGTGTGTATGGGTCCTATCAGTAAGTCTTTGTATTATGTACCCATGTTGTGTATGTGTGACTTAGCCACCTGTATGGTATGTACAGTCTGTGTGTATAGGTCCTATCAGTAAGTCTTTGTATTATGTACCCATGTTGTGTATGTGTGACTTAGCCACCTGTATGGACATTCTGTACATATGCTATATTTGTTAGGCGACAGGACCACAACGGTGACCTTATCGGCCCGCGTATATATATATGTCTATATTTGTTATTCATCTGTTGGTTTGCTGGACTTTTCTATTTTAGGTGGCTAGTCAGTATTACAGAGGAAACTCTGTCAAAATTTTGTAAAATGAATAGTAACTCATATTGG
>DF362684.1:7276-23308 GCA_000787875.1 Solanum virginianum
CTAAAACTCACATTTGGAGAACTTAACATAAAGCTTCTGATGACGAAGAGTACCGAGAACCATCCTCAAATGATCGGCATGATCTTTCTCTGACCGCAAATAAACTAGAATATCATTAATAAATACAATAACAAACACATCTAAGAATGGCCTGAACACCCAGTTCATCAAGTCCATAAACACTGCTGGAGCATTAGTCAACCCGAATGACATAACTTTAAACTCACAATGTCCATATCGGGTCCTGAACGCTGTCTTCGGGAGTGCGTATCGGGCAGTAAATCAATGGCAAACTCCACCTCTCGCTCCGGAGGAAGGCCAGGAAGTTCATCGGGAAACACATCCAAAAATTCATTAACTACAGGGACTGACTGAAGGGTTGGAGGCTCAGCATCCAAATCATGAACTCGCACTAGGTGGTAGAGATATCCTTTTTTGATCATCCTGCTATCCATGAAAGTGGGCCGCATAAGCCAACGGATAATGGACCACCAAAACATGGCCCAGAAAGAGAGGTGAGACTTTACTATAGGATCATCGTGGTTTGTAACTCACGTCAGCTCAAACCCCTCCTCACAAATCTAGCTCGCAATCTATTGTAGAAGCTCTATCTTGGCCCCGATGTCCTTCCCAGTTACCGCTCTCCTCATCTTGTCAATTCACCTATCATATTCTGCATTATACTGAGGCACTCTATAATCGGGTCCAAACAAGATTCGATGAATAGTTTCCTCCAAAATAAGAACTCTACTACCTCGAACTGGCATCACCCATAACCTCGGCTGCTCCATAGGCTTTTTTCTCTTTGGTAGCCCCCGGGGAAATGTGGCAAGATATGCTGTATAGAACTCATGGACTACAAAGGAGGCGTACTTGCCCAGCTATTGTGTGGTCCATCGAAGCCCATATCTGGCTAACTTTGTATCTAACCCAGACACTTTATCTAAACTTGAGTCATTCAGTCTTGATTCTTCATGAAATTGCCGCACTGATTTGTCTTGTCCCTTGGGCTCTAAACCCTGATCATGTATCTCCTTCATCCCTAGGACACAGCATCTGTAGTTGGTGAAGGATTGAGACTAGACTTCTTCCTACTGGGTCTGGGAGGTGCTCTAAGACTCCGATTCAGACTCTGAATGTGAGGTGGTCATCTGTGGTAGGCTGCTATCCAACCCATCCCTGTTACCCTGTTGGTCCTCCTCTTCAGACTGGGAGAAACTGCTAACTTCCATGGGAATCTGTGTTGCAAGTTCCCGAGTCTGGGGTCAATTGGCTTCAAGATCTATCCTAACACTGTGGACTTCCACAGAGCCCTTTGAATGCTCGATCACAGAGGATTCATCAATCAACCTCCGTTGGAAAGTTTAAATTGCACGTTTGTCCTTTATAGGCATTTTATCTACAAACCAACCACATAGCAATATATAAGTTTCAAGATGTTTCGATCCAATAAATCACATAACAAAGAACAAGAAACGCAAACACTTAAGCATAAAAACAAAATAAAGCAGATGAAAGATCACTGAAACACTTGCAGGTCTGCAGGTATGGGTACAGTTATGACTCGTGGGATGCCCTATGAGTCATACACTAGCCTCGTAGTGATAAATGACTTACCAAAATGCAATCTGACCTCAAATATGAGAGGTAGTTATGACTCATAGGGGAGCCTACGAGTCATAGCCTAGCCTCGTACCAAATTTCAGAGACATATTTAGGAATTGAGTTAGGATTACGAGACCCTCCCTACAAGTTGTAACAGGTATTATGAGTCGTATGTGAGTCTTGTATGGGAAATATGAAGAAATCACAGGTGATTGATGCTTGCTACGAGGGACTACTATGACTTGTAGGGGAGCCTACGAGTCGTAGGGGTGCCTTATAGCTAAAAATAGAAGGCACCAGTGGTGCCTATCATTTTCCCATAACAAGCACAAGTAAAGCACACAATTCAAAATACTTGGCACATAAAAGCAACATAAAATACTCGGCACATAAGCAATCCCATAATGACAACAGAAAGTTAAAGCAAATATCATCCCCCAAGAATCAAAATCATTTAATCATTACATCAAGCACATCAAAAACAAAATTCCTTCCAAGCTCACACTTGATATTAACTAGACATTTTATAAAGATACAAATACGATTTAGGCCATTTCAATCCAGTCCAACACATTAAGACATATGAAACATACCCACACCTCTTACTTTTCCATTTCGACAACAACGCACATAATGGTTGGGCAATAATTAAGCCTTTCATTCCATGAACTAACAATTTTTGCATTCACAATCTCCCACTCAAGAATTCCAAACAAGATTTGAATCACAACAAAACTTTTGAAAGCTTACAAACCCTAGGTTTCATGTCTAGATCAAAAAAATCACCACATGGCATGATTATACATAGTTAAACAAAGCATACACTCATCCAAGGAATAGGTTCACCATAAAAGATTACTAAATTTAACCATGAGGCTTACTAATTGATCGTAGGATTTAACCAAAGCAAAAAGAAGTAAAAATCACGCTGAAACCCTAGAAAATAGTGACCTCACCAGAATCCTTGCCTAAAAATAACATGGGTAGCTGGGATTTTAGTTAGAAAAGAGAATTATGGGGATGGGTTTGGAGGGGAATCGCCAGACTTATGGTTATAAAATGAAATTAGGGGTCAAATGTTATTTTGACCCCTTTTATATAAAAATTGGGTCAGCATTTAAAAACCTGTTGATTGGGGCTATGAGACCCCGACTATGAGTCATAGGCAGTCATACGACTCATAGGTCCCAGTCTCGTTATAGACCCAATACTTACAAGAATTTAGAAATCATACCTAGGTATTACGAACCCCACTTACACTCGTTGGTGATCCTACGAGTCGTAAGGTTGGCTCGTAGTGGATGTGCCAACTTCTAATACTTATTGATTTCCTCTATGAGGCATGACTATAAGTTATAATGGTGACTACGACTTGTAGGCCTACTCGTAGGGACTGCTCCAAGTGCCATTTTTGCATATCTTCAATTCTTCAATTTTCACCTGCAGACCAAGTCTCAAAACACAACAATCTCTAGAATATTACAACTGCATCAATGTCTTTCAAATTAAAAAAAACCTCACACCTTCTACCTAAGAATCTCAATAACAAAAAGCACTTAAAACACACAAACACTTATCAAAGATACTTGGGTTGCCGCCCAAGAAGCATCTTGCTTAACGTTATGGCTCAACTTTGTCATCGTACTTGCATTAACTATCATCAAGGGTATACACCTCACTCTTGAACTCATCTGGATACTTCATGGATTGGCAAATATCGAATATAACCTCTGCATCACTGACCCTAACCCTCAGGTGTCCCGAATCAATATCCACTAGTGCTCTCCCAAGTGGCCAAAAATGGTCTCATTAAGATGATGGGCACCTCAAAATCAACTTTACAGTCAAGGATCACAAAATTCACAAGAAAGATGAATTTATCAACTTTAACAAGCACATCCAAAAGGATTTCCTCTGACTTTTTAATAGTTCAATCCGCCATAAAAAACCTTATTCTTGTCAGGGTTGGAGTGTTAAGTCCAAGCTTTATGAATACAGCAAGAGGCATTAGATTGATGCTCGCCCACAATACTCTTGCAAACTCAACATCACTGATGGTACAAGGGATGGTGAATGTACCGAGGTCTTCTCGCTTTTGAACCAGACATTTGGTCATGATCACACTACATTGTTGGAGTTTTTGTGAGAAATCTTGACTTAAAGTGAGTTTCTTGATCACCAAATCTTTCACATACTTGGCAAACCCGAGCATTTTCTCCAAAGCTTCTATAGGGGAATGTTAATGGAGAGTTGCTTCAACATTGAGAGCAAGTGTTTGAATTTACCTTCCTCTTCTTTTTTCTTAAGACTTTGAGGGAAAGGAGGAGGGGCTTTGGGAATTGATTTCAATTTCTCGTGCTCCCTTGCCTCTTCTTGTTGCATCCCAACAACCTTCGAATCTTCTCCCTCAACCACAACTTCACCACCAAGACCCTTCTCATCAAATTCATCCATAATTACTGGCATAGGGGGATCTACAATGCTCTTACCACTCTGAGTATGACCGCCATGCAATACCCTTCATTTTTAGGATTTTGAACTGTATTGCTTGGTAAGGTGCCATTTTGGCGTTGGTTTAACTGTGAGGAAACTTGCGCAAATTGTTGTTCAAGTTGCTTAATCACCATAGAGTAAGACTCTATTTTTTTGGTTAATACTTGAAATATCTACTTTCATTCCCTTTAAAGTCTCATCTTGGTGGTTGGCCCTCTTCAACAACTTTTTGAACATCTCTTCGATCCTGGAGTTGCGTAACTCAACATCATGATTGTGAGGTGGTACATAAGGACCATTCCTGTAGCCCTCACTCTTCCTTGTTCGGCATCTGGCATACTCTCTCTCACACATAGTATCTTTATCTCTATACACCCCATCAAAGTTGAAATTCTGACCTTGATTCCTGGAACCTTACCTCCAATAGTCTGAATTGAACCCTTGGGGGTTGTTCCATAAACCTGCCACTTAGTTGCTTACAAAATATGCATCTTCATCAAAGAATGGATTATCATAGATGGGAGCCTTCGGAGGTTGGTGGGCGAATGCTTTGACACTTGCTTGGTTTTTCTTTAAAACCAAGTTCATACTTGTACAAAGTTGAGCAAGTTGCTCCATGATCTCTTTGTTTACCTTTACTTGCTCATTGTTTGTGTTGACCGCTCAAGAAGGTTTCATCACACCTCGCTCTTGTTAACCCTATTCTCTATTTGTTTTGACCATTTGCTCCATCCTTGGGGCTATCACTACAAAAGGTTGGTCAAGGAACATGCCTCCCATGATTGTGTCGGTGTAAGCTTGACTATTCTCATCAAGCGCCCGATATAAAATCTCAACCAAGGCATCATCAACAATCTTGTGATCGGGGACCATCCTTAAGCATTTAGTAAACATCTCCCATGCTGTGCTAATTGAGTCACCCGACCATTGCTCAAAGTTGTTGATTTGGTCCTTAAGCTTTAACTTCTTAGATCTTGAAAAATATCATTCAAGGAATACTCTCTGAAGCTCAGCCCAACTTGAAATAGTACCTAGAGAAAGCTTGGACAACCATACAACTGTATTTCCAGTCAATGACAACAGTTTTAGAGCATTTGGAGCAATCCACTTGTTATCGTGAATTTAGTTTTTGCCAGTAAAGGAGGCAGTACTATGGCATCGATAATGTCCATAGCCATAGGGTTGAATCGATAGAAATGCAATAAACCTAGGTTATTTCGAATCAACTACTCATGATTCCTACAATCCTAAGTTGTGGGTGCTTAGCTACTCATGGCTAAGGCAAAACAAGCATACAAGACATAAATAAAAGTTTTACCAAAAACCTTGAAGAGTGTAAGCACCATAAGTTGCTAACCTAAAAGCCTGATTGATCAACAATGAGTACAAAGCAAATTTGTAATCCCCCAAATGGGTTTTCCAAGAGAAAATAATAAACTAATCTAAAACCCTAAAATATTCTTGAGAGAATATTCAAAGGCAAGTTTTATCTTCTAAAACCTGGAATCTCTCATAAAAGCCGAATTAAATTTTATTTATAGTGTTTACAAATAAACCCTAAAAGTAACACAAAAAAGACAGTTGGCAGCTGGTATGCCCTGCAGATATGACATGTAGGGTGACCTACGAGTCATAGTTAGGGTCTCGTATTAGGGTCACGATATTTTGGACTAAACTGGTACACCCACAGGTATGAATCGTTGCTTGAGATATCACTCGTATGTTCCTATTGTAGTCTCAGCCTTCTATTTTTGGGTCTAACATTTTGACTCTCTGATTCTTGCTACGAGTCTACCTATATGAATCGTAATGCAACTTACGACTCATAGAATAGTCTCATAGGGTTGACCTCCAGTTAGCAGATTTTTGAGTTTTTGGTCTTTGTTTCTTGCTATGACATACCTTACGACTCGTAGCTTGGGCTATGACTCGTAGGTGAGCTCGTAAGTCCTATGATTCAGAAAAATCTGCAACTTTTTTTTGAAATCATATCAACCTAACTTTTCTGCAAGAACAACACAAAAACACATAAAAACCATAAAAAATTACATTAAGAACTCACAAAATCCCTTATTTTGGGTATCAAATGTGTTGTATTTTGGCAGCATATCACATGCATGACTTTTGGAGCATATTTATTTTTATGAAAGAACATATGATTTGTAATTGAAAGTATTGACGAATTGAGATGTAAAGGTCCATGCTTACTGAGATGAATTGAATTATTGATAGATACGAACACATATTTTGGGAGGTATTAGCACTGATTTGGGTAAGAGTTGAAAGAACTCAAACCCCATAAACTGCGTAGCCAGCGTAGGATAGTTGGATCATTAATTTAGGCGACTCTAGTCCCAAAAGAGAACTTAATTTGTGCATCCAATAATCTGGATCGTCCCTTACTCTGGCATAGTAGTGGATGGTTGTGGCAACATCAGTGCAAAGCATTGTATCATCACTCACTCATATGGTGATGGTTGTCGGTTAAAGAAACTCCCTAATGATGAAAATTGATTTGATTTGACAGAAATTGCATACAATTGAGTTGATTTGAAAAATATTGTTTATATTAATTTTTAAAATTGCATATCATATTTGATTGAGTTATCCTTTGCTCTTACTATTGAGTTCTTTTTTGAGTTTGTTCTATTTATCCATCTTACATACCGTACATCCCACATACTAATGTCACTCGGCTTGCATCATTTTATGATGCAGATACAGTTCTTAGAGATCCTTAGCAGATACTTTATTGAAGATCTAACCAGTCTCAGTCAATGGTGAGACTTCCTTGCTTTCGAATTAACCTTCTGGTTTTTGTTATTCCTTTTTTTGTCTTGAGATATATAGTCTTGAACATGTTTTGACGCCTTCTTATGATTTAATATAGGCTTCATAGACTGGGTCAGATAGAGCAAACTAGAGCCTGTCTTACTTTCAGAATCAATTTTGGAAAACTATTATTATTTATTTGAATTGAAACATTTAGTTATTTTAATAAGAAATATCTTGAATTTTTTTTTCTACATGAGGATTTGAATGCTCACTTGAGTACTTTCTTTTGTTTCATTAAGTCTTCAGCTAATTGAATAAGTAAATTGAGCCAAGTGGTTCGCTGGGGAACCAACAATGATTTCTGAGTGTCAGTCATGCCTAGAGTCTCCTCTCAGGGCGTGACAATAAGTGATTAAATAATTTTTGATGTTCAAAACCAAAAATAAATAAATAAAATAATAACATTCTATCCATTTACTTTTCCAATTTAATTAAAAATAGAACTTCATTTTTCTTTTCTACTTTAATCAAAAGCAATTGATTATTTTTTTCTAATTTATCCTCTTCTTTGAATAATTATTTTTCAAATCAACTAGGGTTCTATTTTGGTATTTAAATTTAAATTCAAATTCTTTTGTAGTAAACCTAATTAGTAATACTTCCTCCGTTTAAAAAGAATGACCTAGTTTAACTTGATATGAAATTTGAGAAAATAAAAAAGGCTTTTAATCTTGTGGTTCTAAATTAAATTATGTTAAATATACCAAAATGCCTTTTAATCTTGTGTTCAGAAACATGATATGTGGAAAGTTGAAATTAAAGTTTTTCCAAAAAAAGAAATACATTATTGCTTTTGAAACAGACCAAAAAAAGAAAGTGAGTAAGTACTTTTTTAAAGCCTAATTGAATAATATAAAATGGCCTAGTACGTTATTCCTCACATATAGGAAGAGATACTTTTGTTTTTGAAGATTTGTGAGACACTCTTTGAAAATATAATAATTCATTTTCAGGCTGTTCATCAATCCAGCGATGATGATCCAACACAGAGGTTAGTTATCAACATGCTTCCTCTTTTTCATTAATATTTTATTTTGACCTGATGTTTTCGTTGTTTCGAAGTCTTTGGGTTCTACACATATATATACTTTTATTGTTGTTGTTAATTTAGAGTTGAAAGTAATGATGAGGTTGCTTTACTTAGCTGAAATGATAGATAAGTTCAGCAGTTGCGGATGCAGGATTTTTAAACAGAAAAGGGGGTTTGGCGTGGGAGCAAGCTATATGTGAAAAAGGAATGAATTAAGCGAAAGCATAATTATGTTTAGGTACTTTCAAATACTTGAAGGGTAAAATTTAAATGTACTATAGTTCTAGTTTCTGTAGAGTCAAGTTATAGCCTTAGAAAGCAATGTCATTATGTATGGTAAGAGTATAAATTGAGTAATGTAAGTGAAGTACATTGACGTAGCAAAAAAACAAAGGAAGAAAGTACATCTTGTTAGATTACCCAACAAGGGAAGAGTTGGAGATCTGTTATGCCATACAACCAGAAAAGAATACTTCCAGGCACATTTCCTAAGACCTTTCTCTCTCCTACTTTCTAGGATTGTAGAACAAATTTTTCAGTGAATCCTTCTAGGAACCATAACCTCCTTCGTCTATCTTTGTGTTTCCAAGGATCTTTTTTGGAAATGGGGGAAATCCTAATGGAGTAAAAAAAGTCACTCAGTTCTTTATTTTCATTTTTCCAAGCATTGATGGATACAGTAACCCAAGACTTGTACTAGTGGGAGGTATCGTACCCCCTAGAATTAGTCGAGGTGCGGGCAAGTTGCCAAGACACCAGGTTATTAAAAAAAAGTGAAGTCTTGTATGGATATGTGTCTGTGTAAATATAGTTCCTTACTTTTC
Organism: Solanum virginianum; assembly: GCA_000787875.1. Classification (NCBI taxonomy): domain Eukaryota; kingdom Viridiplantae; phylum Streptophyta; class Magnoliopsida; order Solanales; family Solanaceae; genus Solanum; species Solanum virginianum. Next base: position 16,064 of record DF362684.1, read on the forward strand.
ATTACTTCATGTGAACTATATCTAATTTGATTATTTATTGGCCTGATCTAGTAACATATATTTTCCTTGTCCTTTTAATGCTTTGGTAGGTCTAAGAGAAAAAAGGCAGCACCTAATGTGGAGAATTTTGATACTGCAGCTGCTGGTATGATCTTTTAGATTGTACATGGGGTGATTAGCACCCTTTGGTAATGAAAAGCATTTACAAGAAGCAAGATCCCTACAATGCTATTTTCCCTCAAGATCTCCCCTCAGTTTAGATAAACTTTTATTTGACCTGTAAATGTGGACAGATTTGAACTATTTACCCCTTCGATATCAAAAAATACTCTTGCTTTGGTTGAAGAAGAAAAGTTTCATGATATTCTGTATGATACAAAAAACTTTCATGGAAACCCCTTTTTATGTTCCAAACAACTTTTTTGGTTTGTTGTTCTCTCAGAGTATCTCAAGATTCAACATACATGCATGTTTCTCCAATAAATGCTAAATGATTTTAATTTTTACTACTTATCATAAATAAAGAAGACTATTTAAACCTGTCTCATATTTGGTATAGAGTCAAATTTCACACGAAGAGAAAGTGCACATACAATTTTTTATTTATCATATCTTCTGACCATGTTTATCATAATTTTTAATTTGTCACAAAAAAAAGAATGTGTGCTCCTACAACATGGACATGCATTCTACAACTTCTAGAACCTTGTTTATTATGCTTAGTATTCTGCTCATATGCTAATCTAAAAGATTTTCCTATTTTTGATTGAACCTTATAATTTGCCTTATTTCTGTTTATGAAGGGGAAAAGGTGTTGTACCATTGCAATTATTGCAATAAAGACATATCTGGAAGGATTCGAATGAAATGTGTTATGTGCTCTGACTTTGATCTTTTTGTGGAATGCTTTTTTGTCGGAGCAGAAGTGCAATCTCATAAAAGCAATCATCTATATAGGGTTATGGTTTGTGACTCTATCTAATTCAGTTTTCGACTACGTATTTCTCTTAAATTATTTTATTTTCATCTAAATTTAAATGAACAAAAATAATTTAAGCTGGTGAAAATACTTAAAGCAGTCTTAAATTGTAGCTTTTATCATCATTTTGTGTATCCTAATTGATTTATGCAAAACTCTGGGAAAATATTGTGGAAATTGTTGTAGCTTCTGAATACATAACATCTTAAAAGACCATTTAAAAAGAAGTTATTTTTATAAAAGGGTTGTGCAGTCTACATAGTTGCTTGAGGGTCAGGCAGATAAGAACTATATTTATGGTCATTTTCTTGTAAAAGATTTATTTTTTTGCAATCCTGTTCATTAAAACATGCAGTTATCTGATGAAGTATTATCATAATTTTACTAAATTTTGGATACAATCTTTTACATATTGCTTGTTCTAAAATCAGCTTATTTTGTGGAATGTTTGTTTCAAAATTGCTTTCGAAAAGTGGAGAATCCCAATGACATACCTTAACTATAAATGAGTCCTATTACCCCGTTATAATTGTTTTAAAGTATAATAAACATACCCTTTGGTGTTGAGGTGACATAGAGAGTGTGTTAACTCTCTAGGAGGCATGTGAGAAAAATCTTAAAAACTGATTAATATGCTCATTTTTAATTGACATTTTTATAATTAATTACTTGTACACATATTTAATTAAAATTAAAACTTAAGTTGATATCTTTGTAATTAACGTTCTTTTTTTCAATATGAAATAGACTCAAATTTTATCTGTTTAAGAAATTCAAACAACTTTTTCACAGTATACTTAAAATTTCGAGTAATTTTTTTCGGTGTTTTTCATCAATTTGTATACTATTGAGAATTATTTTGTTTTCCTTTTCATCTTTTACTCAAAACACTTAACATGTAATTTACTAAATAAAAAAAATGCATTAGGGTTTTAATTTAGGCAATACATAGAGAGTACAATTTAAACTAAAGTCCAATTTTTGAAGAAAAATTAATTACCCCTTACCCACAACCTGCTTTAGGGCCTTTAGTTTTCAATGGTAATAGAATATCCCGCGTATTGGGGTCAATCAATTGAGAAACGCTTTTAAGTTGACAAACTTTTAAAAAAAAGTGTTCCTAAGTGTGTATTGTGAAAAGTGTTTTCTTAAGAAGTACTTTTAGAGGAAACCCCTTTTTTAGCTTCTCTAAAACAGCTTCTACTACTACTTAAAGTCAGTTTTTATTCCCCTAAAAGCTTGGTCAAACACCTCAACTTTGTAAAAAACTTTTCTTTTTTAAAAGAAAATTTTCCCTTGGAGAAGCTTGACCAATCTGTATAGTAATTACCTATAGTGGAGTTAAGTCAAATTCATAATAAGGCGTAGTGGAGGATCTAGCATTTTCAGAACATGGGTGCACCACTAATAAAGGACAAAAAGAATGTATTTAAGTGGGAATTAATCCATATTCCTTCAAATATATAATTCAACATTCAACCAACCAAGTGCACCATCCAACCTTTTTGGAACATGGGTGCCGACAAATAATATTAGATCAATTTTAGGAAATATGTACAGAAGTTACCTAATTTGTTGGAGAGATGGGGTTCATGTGAACCACAATTTATAGAAATAATAAAAGAAAGTTTTTCTAACTTCTAAGTGCAATAAAGAAATGCTCATGTGTGGGAGGTGATTTTCATGTGATTTAAGTAAGCTGGATGCTATTTCATTCTATATTTAAAGAGATAGAATTGAATTCACGATTTTGTATGTGGATGCTAAGAAATAAGGAATTGGATGTTTACTTTGTTGAACTTGTTAAAGCTAAAATTAGGGACAAGGTTTTTATAGAGCTGTTACTCATAAGTGAATTATAATTATGCTTAATTATAGATGATCGGATTAGTAGGTGGCCATATCACATATGTACAATGGATATTCACTACCCATCTTAGCTGACCAATGATCTAACTAAAACATTTTTCTCACATGTTTATATTTGAGGAAGGAATTCTTGATCTTTTGTGTTGTTAACTTTCTTAGCTCACCCTGTTTATGAAAAAGATAACCTGTCATTTCCTCTCATATGTGCTGACAGGAATGCAGAAGAAGAAATGTTACTTCTGGAGGTAGTCTTCCATCTTATTCTCTACTCTATAGTTTGTTTACAAGTTCTCTTAGATGTATCATAGTGATGTAGATCTTATTTATAGTTCTGGGAGGATTTAAGTTCTCTTGATTTTATTTTATCGCATATCCTTTTTTTTCGTAGGGTCTGGAAATGTACAGATTGGAAAACTGGGTTGAAGTCGCCAAAATGTTGGAACAAAGAGTAAATCACAGTGTGTTGACCACTATAACTCCATGTATATTGGTTCTCCTTGTTTTTCGCTTTCGATAAGTAATCTTCCTAACAAAGTAGCATTAAAAATCAAATTCTTCATTATGAAAGCTGAAGTTGCCCACTATATTTCTCTAGGATATGTCTCACATCATGGGAAAGAGCAGAGAGGAACTTGTTGCCATGGCCAAGGATCAAGGTGACTGAAGAGCCTTTCTTTACCATATTTTCATTTTCTTTTTTAATATCTTAAGCTTAAACTCTGATTTGGATTGGTTTTGCCTCAGCATTTCTGCTTCATACACTTTCTTGATTCAATGCATCAGTGTTTCCTATATTCACTGCATATCACAATCAATTTATGCTTTCTCAAGAAATTGATCTGTATTTTCCATTTCATTAGATCACTAAAAGTTATGTAGCAGACCAAAATCATTTTTATCCCTTGCTCTTCAAAAGGAATCAAAAGAATAACAAAAAAGGGTAATAACTAGAAATGTCTAGTTGCTACTTTCTTTCATAGGCTTGCCTGCTCATGCTTAGTCAGTAGTTAACAGATATCATTAGGTCTTACAAATGAGTTATAATGGTGTTGGAAGAAGTACATGCATATCCACCAAGTTGAAGTATTGTTGAATATGTGGGTGTTATATCTAAAAGATTAAGCTACTTTAGTTCATTAACTATGTATTCAACAAATATCCCCATGTGTAGGCCAAACATGTGGAAATTTTTTTTCATAATGGAATATGGTAGTGTGACTCGAATTTAGGATCTCTACCTTCTTTGATGATTGATACTGTGTTGAAGTGTGCGATCATCTCATTTAAAGTTATTAAAGAGAGCACGCTTATATTTAATTAACATCAATATCCATTCTTAGAATCACATTGTCAGTTAATCTAATTGAATGTTTATTCTTGTCAAGATATGATGCTCTCGGGGGGAGGGGGTTAATGATAAAGAAGAGTCTCCATTCTCGACAGGAACTAAGTATGCTCGGGTTTGTTCTAAATAAATGCAAGCATCACAGTCTTCTCTATTCTCATACATCTGAACATGTATTTTCAAGATGGAAAATCAACTCAGGTAGTTTAGCTTCTGGCAAAAGTTGCTATCCTTATAATTGACATAGAAATTTTTTTTCATAATGGGTGGCGGTGAAATTCGAATCCAACATCTCTGCCTTGCTTGATAATGTATTGTAGTGTACAACCATCTCATCTTAAAGCTTAAGCTATTAGTGAGAGCATTCACAGTAAGAAGAATTATGATAGCATCCATGTACTAATCTTATAACTAGTGATTCTATTTATAAATATTTTGAAAACCAAATATTGAGAAAGTTTTGCAATTGTATGCTTATTTCAAATTTCTACTCGATTGTGAGCGGGAGATACCATACATTGCTCTAATACTTTGTTTGATAACAGTAATGCTGATAATTCACAATTATTTACACTTCAAGAATATACTGATGATGTTTTATTATAATTTCTTTTAGAGTATGCTAAGAGGGTTTTGTTATTGCACTTTGGGTAGTCCTGCAGACAGGAGTGTCGCAAGGAAAAAGCTTAGGACATCAGCTGATGAGGGGCCTACTATGATAGAACTGAGTAGTTATAATCCCAAGAGAGAGGAGTTTGAAATTGAATATGACAATGATGTTGAGTCATCCAAATCATCTATCCGGTACTAGATGTAGCCTTTCCCCTAGGCACGATGCCAGATATTTATAACACTCTGGATGCTGGTTAATATGGAATTTAAAGAGATAAATAGCGATGTTGAATGTGAACCGAAACTGCGGGTATTGTATAAGGTCAGTAATGCTCACTAAACTGTGATGTTGGCACTTATTTCCTCCTTTTCCCCAACATATGCAAAAAATTATGGTTGATAATCTTCCCATATGTTTCTGGCTTTCGGCAAATCTTCTATCTGTTCTGTAGGCTTGATGAGAGGAAACGTAGGAAGGATTTTGTTTTAGAAAGAAAACTACTTCATCCTGATCCTTTTGAGAAAGACCTCAGCCCAGAGGAGAAGGACTTATGTCATAAGTATAGGGTATTCATGCATTATACTTCAAAAGAGGAGCATGATGATTTCCTTAGGAGCTTAATTAAGGAGCATCAGATGGTCAAACAAATACGAGATCTTAAGATTAAATGAAAAGTCTTGCTAATGATAATCCTCTTTTCTAGGCTCTTTGAATCAATTCTTCATGATTAAATTCCTTATACAAATATTGGAACATTATCAGCTTGTAATCATGTTTTCTAACACATTAAATTTTAGGTTTCAGCAATCATATACTGGGAATGAGTTAACCACAAACTCAATGACACAAAAAAGCTTAAATTTTATATTTTTGAAAATTTTAATAGTAGAACTTAAAATCTAAAGGTTTCTATACTCGGTAAGCATTTCATATAAAATATTTCACCACCAGTTGTAACTTGTGCACACCTCAGCTTTTATTCATCAAGTACTTGCTCCTCTGTTATTGATAAGACATGAAGAGAATAACTTGTCTATTATTCAAAGAGAACAATGATATAAATACATAGAGGGATAAGCTAACTAAGGTAACTAAATAAGCTAACCATGGTAACTAAATATTCAAATCCCTAACAATCAACTATATTATCTATCAAATCCCTATACTATCTATGTACATTATTATACAAATTTTGTAACACTCCCCCTCAAGTTGGAGCATAGATATTGATCATGCCCAGCTTGTTACAAAGATTGTCAATTCGAGTTCCATGCAATGCTTTTGTAAATAAATCAGCTAGTTGTTCTCCTATCTTCACATAGCTAGTGCAAATTAAGTTCTCCTGAATCTTCTCACGAATAATGTCAATCAACCTCAATATGTTGGTTCTTTCATGATACACTGGATTTGAGGAAATATGAAGATCATCTTGATTATCACACCAGAGTTTTGCTGGGGTATGATGCTTCATCCCAATTTCAGATAAAAGATGAGGTATGCACATAATCTCACATGTAGACTGTGACATAGCTCTATACTTAGATTCTGCACTGGATCATGATACAACACCCTGCTTCTTACTCCTCCATGATATTAGGTTCCCTCCAACAAAAACACAATAACCCGTAATAGATCTTCTATCAATTTTGGATCCAGCCCAATCAGCATCTGTAAAACACTCCACACGAGTATGACCGTGATTTCTATATAATATGCCCAGTCCAGGAGCTCCTTTCAAGTAACATAGGATCTGTTCCAAAGCTTCCCAATGTTAGACCATAGGTACAGAGATGAATTGACTAACAACACTTACCGCAAAAGCAATATTAGGATGAGTTACAGTAAGGTAGTTTAACTTCCCAACTAACCTTCTATATCTCTTCGGATCATCAAAAAGGATCACCATCATCTTTAATAAGATGTACATTAGGAACCATTGGAGTACAATAGTGTTAGAACCCGTATTGTGGTGTTTTGGAACCATTACGGACTTTGGGGCCAATATTGTGATTTTTGGGAAGATTCGACACTTGAGTGTATTTTTGAAGAGTTAGAGAATTTAAGTTAGAATTTTCACATAAGTATATGTGCACAAACTCATGGATATCTATATGTACATGTGTACACTCACAAGACCAAGTGTTATAAGTTTTCTTATATATATATATATATAAAGTTGAATACAAGAGTTCTAAAATTTTTTTTTAGTGTTAAAATTTGATTGGTCCAAGTTGCTTGTGGGACCAAGAAGTTTCTACATTCCACTCTTTATTTTTTATATATACATACATATAGTGATGGCCTCATTTAAGGGGATATGCTAGCGAAATTTCTATAGAATTTTTGGAATAAAGCTTAGAAGTTAAAGTCCATAATGAAGACTAACTAATTATGACACTATTGTGACAATTGTAGACATTGGGCATTCAGATAAATAGC
>DF362684.1:24065-34640 GCA_000787875.1 Solanum virginianum
GGGCGCCAGATTGATAGTGCAGTTGACAGAGGTCAGCCCAAGAGGGCCAGGGCGATGTGGATATTTTGCTTATCTTTTGGGTTTATGACAAATATTTGTGCCTACAATTACGCCCAATTTAGCCTATACTTATTATGTTATGTTTGGCATCACGTTGTGTTTAGCATTATGTTATGTTCGACATCTTGTTGTGTTCGACATTACACCTGGGTGCGACTCGATTATTCGAGCGGTCCAGGGTTGGTATATTAGCATGGGACCTGGGAGCAACTCGGTTATTCAACCGGTCCAATACATATCTTTATTAGGTGCGACTCAGTTATTCGAGCGGTCTAGCACGTATCCTTATTGGGCACAACTCGATTATTTGAGCGGTCCAGGATATACCCTTGGCGGGCGCAACTCAATTATTCGAGCGGCCCAAAATTTACATACATTGGCTTAGTGATTTGTGAGTGAAGCGGTCTTCCCTGACTCACTTGTCTGTTATGTGGTGTTTGATATTTTGGAAATATGATGGATCACATATCTGTTATGTGGGGTTTGATAATTTGGATATATGATGACTCGCTTGTCTGTCACGTAAAAATGAGTAGTTTGGATAAATAAAAACTCACATACCCCATGACTGAGATGTAAGAAAAGTAAAGGCTTGAAACTTAAAGTTGAATCTTGAAAATAGACATTGTGACATATTACGAATATATTCCACTCTTCGTACCTTTGCTTTGGATGTCCCTCAGTTCCATCTATTGGGAAGGATACATGTGCTAAATTCGTTAGTCACGTACCTTACACTTCAATCTTGGTTGCTACACACCGTATATTCTAATAAGTAAGAGGTTAGCATAATCTGAGTATATTTTAATTGATATTTTAGTTAAAGAATTATTTTGATGGTTGGTTATAAGCTTGACTCTTGTACCTTCGTTTGGTTTATTATTCTTATCTATATTATTTACTTTCTGCTTTACATATTCAGTACGTTCTTCGTACTAACCCCCTTTGCTTCGGGGGCTGCGTTCCATACCTGCAGGTACAGACGCACAAAGTAGCGGGCCACCAGCTTAGGACCCCAAATTTGCAGTTGGAAGAGCTCCTTTGCTTCAAAGCTATTTTTGGTATACTTGCGACGTAATCACCTTATACTATATATTCATTTCTAGGATACGACGGGGCCCTGCCCCATCTTATGAGTCTGTATATCTGTATAGAGGTCTGTGGACTCCTGTGAGTGTGGGACACGTTAGCTTGTATATGGGCCCTGTCCCATCTTATGAGTCTGTATGTCTGTATAGAGGTCTGGAGACTCCTGTAAGTGTAGGACACGTTAGCTTGTATATTATGTACGTATGTTATATATGTTGGGTGGTTTAACCACAGCGGTGACCTTGTCGGCCCGCGTATATATATATATATAATTGCTCTGTTAGCTGGGATTGACTATTTGCAGGGATTGGTTAGTTAAGAAAACAAAGTAAACTCTACCAAATTTTCTATAAATTCGAGTGCTATTACAATTAGGATCTGGTTAGTAGTGGTGTCTGGGTACCCCAATCGGGCACTAGTCACGGCCCCGGGGTAAGTGATCTTAGATCGGGTATTAGAGCGATGTTAGTTGGATAATTCCCTCCCTGACGGAAACTATCTTAATTTTAGATATGCCACCGAGGAAGGCACCGGATGCTCATAGAGGTAGACCCACAGCAGCAGGTAGGGTCCGATGGGGTCGGGGAGTTACTAGGGCTCACGATCAGCCGAAGCCAGAGATTGTACCCCCGACAGTGGGTTTAGTTACCCCACCCGCCTGGCCAGGCGCCGAGATCGGGGAGTTGAGGGAGGCAGTTCAGTTGTTGACTCAGATTGTGGCACTATAGGCCCACAGATAGGAGGTTGGTAGTAGTCAGGCAGCCCGTCGAGATAATTCCTGGACCCGTGATTTTTTGGCATGTGGGCCACCAGAGTTTTTTGGGTTCAAACCTTCAGAGGACCCTCAAGAGTTCGTAAGAAAGATGCAGTGGACATTACGGGTGATCGAAGCATCTGAGGTAGAATCTGTAGAGTTGGCATCCTATCAGCTGCATGATGTCGCGACAAGTTGGTACGAGTTATGGCTACTATCCAAAGGCGAAGGTGCATCGCCAGCTGTCTGGGATGAATTTACCGGGACATTCCTAGTACACTTCTTACCTCTAGAGACTAGACATGCCAAGGAGGACAAATTTTTGATATTGAAGTAGCGGGGTTGATCGGTACGAGAATATAGTTTTGAATTTAATTCATTTGCCCGATAGGCAGCCACTCATGTTGCCAGGATGACAGATCGTATGCACCGACATATCGTGGGATTGGACTCATATTATGTCGACAGTTGTCTGGTGATGGCCGCCCAACCTGATATGGATATTGCCCGCATTCAGGCCTATACCCAGGGCATGGAAGATCGACGCAGAGGACGCCAGATGGATAGTGCAGTTGACAGAGGTCAGCCCAAGAGGGCCAGGACGTAAGAGCTTGTAAGGGATTATCAGGGCAGACCGCCCCAGCAGAAAGAGAGCAAATACCCCCCCTGGTCAGTACGAAGTACACCCCTTCCAATCTCTAACAGGAAGACAGAGGAAGCAGGTTCGCATTCCAGCAACCAGATAAGGCCGTTAAGATCTCGGTGTTCTTATTACGGGACACGGCACCCTAGAGAGTATTTCCGTGCCACGGGTGCTTGTTTCGAATGCGGCCAACAAGACCATCGAATGCGGGATTGTCCAGTCAGAAACAAAGTAGACAGATTAGCTCAGCCGATCGGGTCAGCTATTGGGTCCTCCCCAGCCATAGTAGCAATGCCCCCTACAGGGCAAAGCAGGTCAGCATCAGTAAGTCGTGGTAGAGGTAGTGGTAGAATCCCAAGTTCTAGCGGTCCTTCGAACCGCAACTATGCTCTCACTAGCCAACAAGATCAAGAGGCATCCCCGACTGTGATTCCAGGTATTCTGCTAGTTTGCTTTTGAGATGTATAAGCATTACTTGATCGTGATCCTACATCTTTGTATGATTTCTTTTTGTGATGGTTAATGAATCTGGGGTAGATAGGATGGATTTCGATGCAATTGTGGATATGGGGTGATTAGCTTCTTGATAGATTAGTGAAGTTTCTGTTGCAGTACTGTGGTAAGACAGGAGCGAGAAGAAATGATTTGGGAAGTTAAAAAAAAAAAGAAAAAGAAGCTCCCCTAAATTGGTCATGTGACTTATATGACTAGTTTAACATTCGAGGATGAACGTTCATAAGGGGGGAGGATGTTAGAACCCATATTGTGGTGTTTTGGGAACCATTGCGGACTTTAGGACCAACATTGTAATTTTTGGGAAGATTCGACACTCAAGTGTATCTAGGAAGAGTTTGAGAATTTAAGTTGGAATTTTCACAGAAGTATATGTGCACAAACTCATGGATATCTATATGTACATGTGTACACTCACAAGACCAAGTGTTATAAGTTTTCTTATATATATATATATATATATATATATAAAGTTAAATACAATTGAATACAAGAGTTCTAGAATGTTTTTTTTTTAGTGTTAAAATTTGATTAGTCCAAGTTGCTTGTGGGACCAAGAAGCTTCTACATTCCACTCTTTCTTTTTTATATATACATACATATATGTTCAAGAAAGGCTTCAAGATCATTTCTCATTTCCAACACTTAGAAAAAATGCAAGGTCCTTCTTCAAGAAAGAACTCACTGTCGTGAACAGTAACCAGCCCCAAACAATTCGTAAATTTCGATCCTTTTTCCATTTTGACACTACAAGCCTAGTATATTGGGTCCGCCAAGTATCGTAGAAGCATTGGTTTGGCAAGAAAACGCTTGGAAATTTAAACGCTTGGAAATTCAGAATCAAAGTTTTAAAGTTGTTGAAGGGTTGTGAAGGTAAGTGTAATTTTCTATTCTTTTGAGTTAAATTAAAGCTTGTATATGGTTTGGGGATTGTTAAATTGAAAGAATAACCAAGAAAGTTGGTTTGATTAAGTGAGTTCTAAGCTTGAAAGTTGTTAGGTTCGAAATGAGGTTTATGAATGTGAATGAGATTTTGTTGTCTTAAAATCATGTGTGTGGGTCTAAGTAACTTGAAAATGATTCTTGTAGTGTGGAGAGAGTATGAGAACTTGTGTGTATACATTCTTGGAGTGGTGGGTCGAAATTGGATCCTTTGTAGTGTTGAAATATTGCGTTTTGACGTTGGGAGCTTGCGTTGGGCGTTTGAATGATGTAATATGATCCTTGGAACATATAGGAGTGTTTGAACATGGTATATATGTATAAAATGACTGCTGCCCAGATTTTTCAGTTTTGGATAAAAATATGAAATGTTGCGCTTTGACGTTTTAAGGTTCCGTTTGACGCTTGAATGATATAATTGGACTTTTGGAGCTTGTAGAAGTGTTTGAATGTGTTGAGTATGTATATAATGATGTGCTGCCCCTATTTTTCAGTTTTAGTAAGGAATGAAGTTCGTTAGCGAATTAATGATATTTTGGGTTTAAAATGGCTCTTTGTTATTCTATGATTGTTGTTGTTGTTGTTGTTGGTTAAATGGGGTCAAGTTGGAACCCCGGGATGGCCTAATTTAAGGGGATATGCTAGTCGAAATTCCTATAAAATCCCTACTAATTCAAAAATAAATAATCAGAAGTTAAATGTCATAATGAAGATTCTACTATTCCTTCGGAAATCTAAGTAACATAGATCATTTCTAATTCATCATAACGACTCCAAATTTACAAATTTTAACAACTTGGAAAGACTTGGAAAATAAGCATCATAATGAACTCTAATATGAATAATTTGACATAACAAATGTTTTGGTTTCAAGTATGAACCTTTTGGTATAAGTAGTGATAGATGTGTGTCATCATAATCAATTTGAAAGAATCTATCCCTATGGCATTCCGTCCTACTTTTGACTCCCATGTCTGTAGAGTCTAGTAAGTTTGCAAGGAATAAAAGGAAACTTGATGAGATAGTATATTTTTCTACCACCGTGGAAAGAGTGGGTTAGTTTAGAAAACTATATGTTATAGTTGTCCCGAAAGTACAATGCCCATAACTCTAAATATTTAGCACTTGTATCGTTCAAAACTCCTTGTAGAGTTGAAGTTGAAAGAAAAATTAATCCAAGTGGAAACAATGGTCCCAAAATTAGAAACGCTTCTAGTTTGTGAAGGAAAACCCAAAGTGCATTACAGATCATCCAAGACTTTTCTTAAAAATCTCCATAACATAAGTAAGGTGTGATATTAAAGTTGTAAGTTGCGAAAGTTGGATAAGTTAGTAAATTGTGAAAGATAGATAGGTTTGTAAATAGGAAGAGTTTGATAAGTTGGTAATTTGGGGAAGTTTGATAAGTTTGAAACAATAATATATTAAGTTCAGATGTGGATATTTTGCTTATCTTTTGGGTTTATGACAAATATTTGTGCCTATGATTACGCCCAATTTTGCCTATACTTATTATGTTATGTTTGGCATCACATTGTGTTTAGCATTATGTTATGTTTGGCATCTTGTTGTGTTCGACATTACACCTGGGCGTGACTCGATTATTCGGGCGGTCCAGGGTTGGTATATTAGCATGGGACCTGGGAGCAACTCGATTATTTGAGCGGTCCAATACTTATCTTTATTGGGTGTGACTCGATTATTCGAGCGGTCCAGCACGTATCCTTATTGGGCGCGACTCGATTATTTGAGCAGTCCAGCACGTACCCTTGGCGGGCACGACTCAATTATTCGAGCCGCCCAGAATTTACATATATTGGCTTAGTGATTTGTGAGTGCAGCGGTCTTCCCTGACACACTTGTCTGTTATGTGGTGTTTGATATTTTGGAAATATGATGGATCACTTATCTGTTATGTGGGGTTTGATAAATTGGATATATGATGACTCGCTTGTCTGTTATGTGAAAGTGAGTAGTTTGGATAAATAAAAACTTACATACCCTATGACTGAGATGTTAGAAAAGTTAAGCTTGACTCTTGTACCTTCATTTGGTTTATTATTCTTATCTATATTATGTTCTTTTTGCTTTATATATTCGGTACGTTCTTCATAGTAACCCCCTTTCTTCGTGGGCTGCGTTTCATGCCCGCAAGTACAGACGTACAAAGTAGCGGGCCACCAGCTTCTGACCCCAAATTTGTAGTTAGAAGGGCTCCTTTGCTTCATTGAATCTTGAAAATAGACATTGTGACATATTACGAATATATTCCGCTCTTCATACCTTTGCTTTGGATGTCCCTCAGTTCCATCTATTGGAGAGGATGCATGTGCTAAATTGGTTAGTCATTTAATTACCTTGTACTATATATTCATTTCTAGGTACGACGGGGCCCTGTCCCGTCTTATGAGTCTGTATGTCTGTATGGAGGTCTGTGGAATCCTGTGAGTATAGGACACGTTAGCTTGTATATTATGTACGTATGTTATATATGTTGAATGGTTTAACCACAGCAGTGACCTTGTCGGCCCGCGTATATATATATAATTGTTCTGTTGGTTGGGATTGACTGTTTGCAAGGATTGGTTAGTTAAGAAAACAAAGAAAACTCTACCAAATTTTCTATAAATTTGAGTGCTATTACAATTGGGATCTGGTTTGTAGTGGTGTCTGGGTGCCCCAATCGGGTACTAGTCATGGCCCCGGGGTTGGGTCATGATAGATTAGTCCTCGGAGTGTCCACAGATCGTGTCTAGTAGAGTCTTGTTTATTGGTGTGTTGTGCACCACATCTATAAACAGGAGGCTACGGGACAATTAGGATGATCCTCTTTCTTTTCTGATCTTAGATCGGGCATTAGAGCGATGTTAGTAGGATGATTCCCTCCCTGACCAAAACTATTTTAATTTCAGATATGCCACCGAGAAAGACACCAGACGCCCACAGAGACAGACCCACAGCAGCAAATGGGGTCCCGACGAGGTCGGGGAGCTACTAGGCCTCACGATCAGCCGAAGCCAGAGATTGTACCCCCGACAGCGGGCTCAGTTACCCCACCAGCTCCAGAGGTTCAAGCACCAGAACCTCCAACTCCCCAACCAGGCACAGAGATCGAGGAGCTAAGGGAGGCAGTACAGTTATTGACTCAGATTGTGGCACGGCAGGCCCACAGACAGGAGGCTAGTAGTAGTCAGGCAACCCATCGAGATAGTTCCCCGGCCCGTGATTTTCCGGCATGTGGGCCACCGGAGATTTTCAGGTCCAAACCTTCAGAGAACCCTCAAGAGTTCATGAGACAGATGCAGTGAACATTACGGGTGATCAGAGCATCCGAGGTAGAATCTATAGAGTTGGCATCCTATCGGCTGCATGATGTCGCGGCAAGTTGGTACGAGTCATGGCTACTATCCAGAGGCGAAGGTGCCCCGCCAGCTGTCTGGGATGAATTTATCGGGGCATTCCTGGCACACTTCTTACCTCCAGAGATTAGACGTGCCAAGGAGGACAAATTTTTGATGTTGAAACAGCAGGGTCGATCGGTGCGAGAATATAGTTTGGAATTTGATTCATTGGCCCGATATGCAGCCACTCATGTTGCCAGCATGACAGACCATATGCACCGATATATCATGGGGTTGGACTCATATTATGTCGATAGTTGTCTGGTGATGGCCGCCCAACCTGGTATGGATATTGCCCGCATTCAGGCCTATGCCCAGGGCATGGAAGATCGACGCAGAGGGCGCCAGATTGATAGTGCAGTTGACAGAGGTCAGCCCAAGAGGGCCAGGGCGTCTGAGCTTGTAGGGGAGTATCGGGGCAGACCGCCGCAGCAGGAGCAGAGTAGGTACTCTCCCCGGCCAGTACGGAGTACACCCCTGCCGATCCCTAGTAGATAGTTGGAGGAAGCAAGTTTGCATTCCAGCAGTCAGATGAGTCCACTTAGACCTCGGTGTCTTTATTGCAGGAAGCGGCACCCTAGGAAGTGTTTTCGTGCCACAGGTGCTTGTTTCGAATGCGACCAACAGGGCCACTTGAGACGGGATTGTCCACTCAGAAGTGGAGTAGACAGGTTAGCTCAGCCGCTCAGGTCAGTTGTTAGGTCCTCCCCAGCTACAATAGCAATGCCCCCTATGGGGCAAGGCAGGTTTAGCAATGCCCCCTACAGGGCAAGGCAGGTCAGCATCAGTAGGTCGTGGTAGAGGTAGTGGTAGAATCCCAAGTATTAGCGGTCCTTCGAACCGCATCTATGCTCTCACTAGCCAGCAAGATCAAGAGGCATCCCCGACTGTGATTCCAGGTATTCTGCTAGTTTGCTTTTGAGATGTATAAGCATTACTTGATCGTGATCCTACGTCTTTGTAAGATTTCTTTTTGTGATGGTTAATGAATCTGGGGTAGATAGCATGGATTTCGATGCAATTGTGGATATGGGGTGATTAGCTTCTTGATAGAAAGATGGAGGAAGCAGGTTCGCATTCCAGCAGTCAGATAAAGTTGTTTAGATCTCGGTGTTCTTATTGTAGGAAACGGCACCCTAGGGAGTGTTTTCGTGCCACAGGTGCTTGTTTCGAATGCAGCCAATAGGACCACTCGAGATGCGGGATTGTCCACTCAGAAATAGAGTAGACAGATTAGCTCAGCCAATCGGATCAGTTGTTGGGTCCTCCCCAGCCACAGTAGCAATGCCCCCTACAGGGCAAGGCAGGTCAGCATCAGTAGGTCGTGGTAGAGGTAGTGGTACAGTCCCAAGTTATAGCGGTCCTTTGCACCGCACCTATGCTCTAACCAGCCAGCAAGAGCAAGAGACACCACCAAATGCAATTACAGGTATACTACTAGTTTGCTTTTGAGATGTATAAGCATTAATGGATCGTGATCCTACATCTTGGTAAGATTTCTTCTTATGATGGTTAATGAATCAGGGATAGATAGAACAGATTTCAATGCAATTGTGGATATGAGGTGATTAGCTCCTTGATAGATTAGTGAAGTTTCTATTACAGTAATGTGGTAAGACAGGATAGAGAAGGAATGATTTGGGAAGTTAGTGAGCAAATAAAAAAGGAACTCCCCTAGATTGGTTGTGTGACTTATATGACTAGATTAACATTCAAGGACGAATGTTCTTAAGGAGGGGAGAATGTTACAACCCATATAGTGATGTTTTGGAACCATTGCGAACTTTGGGGCCAACATTGTAATTTTTGGGAAAATTCGACACTTAAGTGTATTTTTGAAGAGTTTGAGAATTTAAGTTGAATTTTCACATAAGTATATGTGTACAAACTCATGGATATCTATATGTACATGTGTACACTCACAAGACCAAGTGTTATAAGTTTTCTTATAATATATATATATATGTATATAAAGTTGAATATAAGAGTTCTAGAATGTTTTTTTTAGTGTGAAAATTTGATTGGTCCAAGTTGCTTGTTGGACCAAGAAGGTTCTACATTCCACTATTTATTTTTTATATATACATACATATATGTTCAAGAATGGCTTCAAGATCATTTCTCATTTCCAACACTTAGAAAAAATGCAAGGTCCTTCTTCAAGAAAGAACTCACTGCCGTGAACAGTAACCAGCCCCAAACTATTCGTAAATTTCGATCCTTCTTCTGTTTTGATGCTACAAGCCTATTATATTGGGTCCCCCAAGTATCATAGAAGCATTGGTTTGGTAAGAAAACGCTTGAAAATTCAGAATCAAAGTTTTAAAGTTGTTGAAGGGTTGTGAAGGTAAGTGTAATTTTCTATTCTTTTGAGTTAAATTAAAGCTTGTATATGGTTTGGGGATTGTTAAATTGAAAA
Organism: Solanum virginianum; assembly: GCA_000787875.1. NCBI lineage: Eukaryota > Viridiplantae > Streptophyta > Magnoliopsida > Solanales > Solanaceae > Solanum > Solanum virginianum. The sequence goes on from DF362684.1 coordinate 33,887, forward strand.
AATAACCAAAAAAGTTGGTTTGATTAAGTGCGTTCTAAGCTTGAAAGTTGTTAGGTTCGAAATGAGGTTTATGAATGTGAATAGATTTTGTTGTCTTAAAATCATGTGTGTGGGTCTAATTATATTGAAAATTATTCTTGTAGTGTGGAGAGAGCATGAGAACTTATCTGTATACATTCTTGGAGTGGTGGGTCGAAATTGGATCCTTTGTAGTATTGGAATGTTGCGTTTTGACATTGGGAGCTTGCGTTGGGCGTTTGAATGATGTAATATGATCCTTGGAACATATAGGAGGGTTTGAACAGGGTAGATATGTAGAGAATGACTGCTGCCCAGATTTTTTTCAGTTTTGGAAAAGAAATATGAAATGTTGCGCTTTGACGTTTTAAGGTTCCGTTTGATGCTTAGATGATATAATTTGACTTTTAGAGCTTGTAGAAGTGTTTGAATGTGTTGAGTATGTATATAATGTTGTGCTGCCCCTATTTTTCAGTTTTATTAAGAAATGAAGTTCGTTAGTGACTTAACGAAGTTTTGCGTTTTAAAATGGCTCTTTGTTATTCTATGATTGTTGTTGTTGTTGGTTAAATGGGATCAAGTTGGAACCCCGGGATGGCCTCATTTAAGTGGATAGTCTAGCGAAATTTCTATAGAATTTTTGGAGTAAAGCTTAGAAGTTAAAGTCCATAATGAAGCCTAATTAATTATGACGCTATTGTGATAATTGTAGACATTGGGCATTCAGATAAATAGC
>DF362683.1:5070-41197 GCA_000787875.1 Solanum virginianum
ATGTGATTATATGCTACCTAATCATCGCGAACTTGTGTAAATCATCCCTTTGCGACAGGTCCACATCATGGACCAAATGTAGACCTATATTTTTTGCGCCAGTGATTTTTATCTCGGTCCAAGGCTTTTGGGTCTTGGGCCTAAGTTCTCCCAAACGTGAAAAAACCTATACTTAGCTATTTTTCACCTTCATATCATTCTAAACTATTTCCAATACCCATTCAAACACTTAGCCAAATATTTTACTCCTAAACTCAAGTCTCGAAACCCTTTCGGGATGTTAAGGATTGCACTCAAACTTCAAGTCTCCATCTCCAATCTTCATCAAGTTCATCTCCAAAGCTAAGGTATGTAGGTTTCTTTGATGGGTTTCTTTCACCCATGATACCCAAGCTTCCTTTTACTTAAAATTGCATGATTTAAAGATGATTTACACATTGGTCTTATTTATTATGAAAATCATTGCATACTATGTTGGGGTTTATGAAATTGTGACTATTTTACTATGTTTTGCGCTATGAATCTTTGATCTATCTTAAGATTTGATGATGGATTTTGATGTATATTGCTTGAGGGTGTTACCAAGTATTCATTGATGGTTTTACATTGGATTTTCTAGCATGATAGGACTCTTAAATTGCATGGTTTTAAACTAGTACTACACACCCTCTAAGTGTTTGATAAAATGTCCGATTATGGGTTCTTGAGGAATTGAAGGTCTAATGCATGTCTTATGAGTTGAATGGTCATATGATGATGAAATGATGATAAAATGATTATGAAAGTAGTATATGTATATTATGACTATATGATGATGATAGGAATGTTTATATGAGTTACTTTCAAGAAAGAGTACCTATGGTGTTGCAAGAAGATTGTTGGGTTTCCATGTTTGTTGTGCATCATTCACACATGTCATATTATTAGTATGCTGTTCATTGTTTCTGATTATGCATCTTGCCTATGTTGCCTATCTTTTGTTGCATTGCATCCTATATTCTTAGTACATTCAAACGTACTAATGCATACTCTATGCCTATATGATGTTACCATGTAAGAACTGGAGCACCGTTTGATCATCCTCCTCCTCCACGTGGCTAGTTCGATATCACTTAAGCTAGTTGGTAGGTCCTTTATTCTGGGTACATTGGCCTATGTTCTTATGTTATGTATTGCTACACTATATCTCTGTTGTATACTTTGACTTTGAGGGTGAGCCCGGTTGTTTGTGTTGGGCCCCATAATTATCTAAGTAGTAGAGGTGTTGTTGGATATGATATGTATCTATGCTATGAGCCTTGACTCTCTCTTGTTTCTTGAGGGCTATGATATGGAAGTTTACCCTTAGTACCAATTCCCCTTGTTTATGCTTATCTCTCATTGTGATTTTTTAATTGCTTCCGTGACGAAGGATGTGCAATGATATGCTATGAGGCTTGTTTGGGGTTCCTTCGAGTTTTGCATTCGCCGGTCACTTTAGGCCCTAGGCTTGGGTTGTGACAAAGGACTCGGGTTGATGTGGGAATCATTTTACGAGAATTGGTTTGGCATTTCAGTCATGGGCCCTGATTTTCCCTATTTTAATCGTAATTGATATAATTTCACCCGTTTCCTAAGATTTTATAGCCAAATCAGCCATAATGATCTTGTAACTTATGTTTTGATAGCTGAGCAACATTGGAAATAATTTTTGGAGGGGAGAACCTCACCTGGATTAGTTTAGGACGCAAGACGTCATCTACCAGGTAGGCTAGGCTTTCTTTAAACCTTAGACTGAGTGGAAATGCATACATATTTGAGCTGAAACATGTAGTAATATACTATTTATGGATTGAGTTGTGGAGTATACGTTGTATATGGCTGTATGTGATCTGTGTGTTGTATATATATGATGGTATGAGATGATAGTTGTTGTATTGAGGGCTGTGTTGGCAGTAGTTGCTATACTATATAAGTTCTTATGCTGTTTGGCTACAGAAAGGGCTGGATGGACTAGGAAGAAGTGATAGGTATGTCCACTAAGCTTTACTCTTACATGTATGTGTATGTGGCATGAGATTACTGGAAAATACTCTCTTTTGAGGATGACATGTGATTATATGCTACCTTGTGCACTGAATCTAGTATCTATATTTGATTCTAGGGGTTCTGGGTGGTTGGTATATATATTTATATACAAGATGTGGTTATGGTTGTCTATATCGGTTCTGAGTCCTTGTGGTAGAATTTCCTGATCAAACCTAATTCTACGTTGCCCTATGATTTATATGATCCTGTGTGCTGCGGTTATTCTTTATGTACTTGTGCTACTGACCGATGACTGGAGAAGCACATCTTGTTCTAGAATGGTATAGTTGTACTCCTTAAGGAGCCATGGGACCTGGATATGGAATGCGTTGCTACTAACACACTGGTAGGTTAGGGATAGGAGTGTGACCCTATTAGTGAGGTGTAGGTTATATCCTATATGATTTCTGGGCTATCTGTGATGAGATAATAGCTATGTGGGTTAGTCTTGGGGATTGGTACCCTGTTTTGAGAAGGGAACATTATTAGTGGGCGGAATATGGTTACCCTAGGAGATATCCCATATGACAAGTGGGCTACAATATGATTCTGCTTTTAGGCCTTAGCTTAGGTTATACCGATACTGCCCTATGAGTTGCTTTACACCAGAAAGGGCCTAGGATAGGTCAAATATGGCCTAGTGGCCGGTGGCAAGTATGTGTTCTAACTTCACTCGTACTTATATGAGGGAATAGAGCCTGTTACTACTGAGATATGTTGACCAGGAGACTATCTATTGGTTATATGTCATACTGCGGCCTGATTCTTGTATACAGATGGCTTTGCTGGGTTAGGTTGTCCGAGATACTTGCGATGCACCGTGATTCTCTATGTTCACTTTGGGTACTTATGATTGACGAGGTTATGGTATACTTGGCCTTTATTAGGCATGACTCTACTGTTATTTATGATACACATATGCTTCGATATACTGCTTATAGTTGTTGGGCACTAGTTGTCTATCACGCCCTGGAGGGTACCCTAGACTTGACCGACATCTAGAGACTATTTTTAGTCCCCAAGCGAACTACTTGGCCTCATTACATTCATTCAATCATAGCTTAAAAAATTAACGAAAGACTAAAGATGAAAAATGGTGAACAATCTCAATATATAGGCCATAGGCTAACAATCAAACTTTTATTCTCTGACATAAGAATAGTTTTAAAAGAAATCAGTCATGAGATAAAGATCTCAACATCAACTCATCACTATTTAGTCTATGAAGCCTCTAATTCTACTATCTAGATAGTGCTTATGACAGGCCATCACTATCTTAACCAAAAGTAGATAAGGTGCTAAACTCAAGCTAGATGATAGAAATATGAAAATTCTCCAAAAATAAGGAGGTCTCACCAATAAGCTGAATGCAAATAGATCCTCAACAATGCACCTGGTGGTGATCTCAAATACTTCTCTCTGCATTATAAAATGATACAATCCAAATGTACGTTAGTACATGGAATGTACAAGTATGTAAAATGAATGAATGAAACAAATACAGGTAGAATAATATAGAAATAACACCAACTCAGAAGATAATCACTCAGAATATCAAATATCTATCTAAAGAAAGAATAAAGAGTAGACAAATGACCCATCAATACCGATCAAAACTCATCAATCAACTCAACTCAAATCGACGCAGAGTACTATCAGTATGGGATCTATCTACGAGTTTCTCTTATCTGATAACAATCACTTATGAGCTAGTGATTGTACTATAATCCTGCTGATGTTGCCACAACTGTTTGATACATACCAGGTAAAGAAGAAATTGAATCCACTAGGGATCTAGCCTCAACAAGTCCTTTATTGCTTTCAGGGACTTTAACTCAAGAGGAAACCTTAATGTAATAGTTCTATCCTCACCTAAGCTTGGCGATGTAGTTAATGAGTGTGAGTTGGATTTACTCTTACTCGCTTGATAATCCTCCGAAGACTCAATGCTATTAAGACTCCTTATCTCAATCAATCATCTCGATTAGCCTTGTTGAGGCTCTCATCATCTCAATTAGTCTTATAGAGACTCTCATCATCTCATTAAGTCAACTCAATTGGGCCTTTCGACCAAATATCTCAATCAAGTCATCAACTTAATTCTCATTTAATAGCTCAAGTACTCAGATCAATCATTAAGAGGAAGTTAACTAGACAAAACTCTAGAATTCAATTATGAATACTCATGGGATCATCAAGTTCTATTAACTCAACATCATACTCATATCACAATCACAGTCAACATACTCAAGTCAAGGCTCTAGACTCCATCCCTAAGTTCATTCATACATGCTTTCACAAAATAACATATAAGGTTTATACAATGACTCATGAAAAGTATTTAATTTGGGAAATCAAGGTATTAATGATCATCAACATATGAAAATACATGTAATAAATGTATAATTTACAAGAAAATATCCAAGAAACATATACGTAGACTCATTGGATTCTCAACTCCTCTACTACCATCAACGGGGGCACATGGAAGAACAATTCCATGCTTTACTGTAGCCTTACATAGCTGGAAAATTGGTATTACAATCAAAATTTGATGAATACAAGCTTTCTTAGAGAAAACCTTCGATCTCGGTAGTTCTTTTAGAGTGGCTGAACTTGGAAAGACATTTTTTGAAGGGCTTCTCTTTGATTCTTGAATTCTTGACCTAGAATCTTTAGAGTTTTGAAGAACCCTAATTCTTGAAGAAGAAGAATCAAAAAACCCTTTTTTGGAATTCTTGAATTTCTTTTCTTGAAATCCTTGGTTATGATTTAAGATTCTATTAGAGATTCATGAATAGAAGAACTTTAGGTTGGATAGATTAAAACTTATGAAGAATAACTTACCATGAGGATGAATCTTGAAAGCTAACCCTAACTTGATGATATTCTTGATGAATCTTGCGCATGTATGTTTAGGAGTGAAGGAGAGAGTTTTACTTATGAAAAACTAATGGTTTATACATTTTGGGACCATAAATAGAACCCTAAAGGTTTAAGGATGAACTACCTTCAAAATAAAAATGAAAGGACATCACTTAGCTTGTCCAGAAAAGGTCCGCGTCAAGTTCGTGACTCGAAGCTGTCGCGGACCTTCAGACAGCTTTGCACGTGTTAACTAAAATGGTCATAACCTTTTACTTCGAACTTCGATTATGGGGAAATCAGATGTATTGGAAAGCTAATTCAAATATCTTCAATTTGATATATTATGGGTCACCTAACTCGTTATACTTTAGGAGATATGGTAATTTGAGGTTGACCATTCTATCAACTCATACAAAAATTTAGTTGGTAGAAATTCTTTGAACTTGGCTTGATGTAAAATATCCCTATGACTCTAAATCACATCTAATATACTTTAAATACTTAGGAATTGATCCTAACATATATATACAACCTAAAAGTCATTGGTATACCTAACTTTTATAAAATCTTACATTAGAACTGTGACCTTATATCATCTTCAATTCTATTCCTACACTAAGAAATTGACTTTAACACCTATGAACAATTAAGAATAATCAATTAAAATCCTATATCATATGAAGGATGCCTTAGTCTTAGCTTAAAAAAATTAGAGTGTTACATTATCTCCCCCCTGGAATCATTCATCATCAAATAATGAGTAAACTAGGAGACCCAGCAACCACGAATACCATCAAGAACTCAAATACTCAGATACTCGAATACTCATACTCAAGAATAGACTTCAAACTCAATATCCAGAATTTAAACTTTATCTCCAACATCATTATTAGGCATGAATACCATCAAGGACTTGCATACTCAAGTACACAGAGACTCAAGAGGAACATCAACTCAAAGACAGAAACTAAACTCCATTTTCACGATTTAGGAGCACTCACTCTCCCATCACCCATAACTTATCTACTATCATCAACTTTGCTATAAAGATTGAAAAGCAGGATCACTGAAAGGGCATGGAATGAAAAATCATTAACATGATTCAATCAAGAAATCTTATTTGAGAACATTCATAATTATGTACGATCTCCCTTGTCTATCAAGACTCATTCTTAGTTCACAAAACTCTACATAGTGTAAAACTCAGGTCGCATCTCATTTAACCTAGAAATGGAAAGTCTTAGATCCACGAGGTAAGATCTAAATTGCTAAACAAAGTCATCGCTTCTTATCCTCGAAACTCAATATGAATGAGAATTAACAAGTGGTATATGGGACTAGGCTATAGGCATGACACTCATACACAAGACAGGAATGGAATATCACCTCGACTGAAATATAAGAAATATATGAGATTAAAAAAAATTGATGTCTTATCTTGATCAACCCATCACTATTGAATACTCAAGAAATACTTTGGTCTATCACCACATTATCTCCCCCTTAGCTCAAGGTCATCTCTTTAAGTTTGTGAATCAATTCCATTTTCTAAGCTACAAGTACATATCTCCACACTGTCAGGGAATCACTATCGACAAGAACATCTTAAACTCTTCTATTAATACTATAGTCGCATATATAAAATAGCCACTAAGACTCCCTTCAAAGATACCACTCTTAGATTCTTCCTATCTCTATGGAAATCTTTCAATATTTGCTACTCCTATTGGTGTACATAACCACTTTCCATAACTCTTACAATCTAACCTCTTCTTTAGCCTGCTAACGCTCAACTTCTGTGCTCCCATAAATTAATTTGTATAAGAATTAGACTATCATGGAAAACTCATCATCATCTATCCATAAACCATGATTAACTTAATTATAAGGGATGATAAAGAATGCTTACATTAGCCTACTCCACGTTGACAACTCAAATATGCTTCCTACATTCTTATAGTAGTCATACCTTAGAGCTTTACACAACTTTACACAATCATGGATACACATCTCAAGCCTTTTCTTATCTACTTAGCTAAGGTGGAATAGGCATGACAAACCCCATATCATACTCACCCCCTGGCTCACACTCCTAAAGATGGTTAGAACTCCTAAAGGATTTGGGGGGGGGGGTGTCATGCCTATTCCACCTAAGTTGATCCTCCAATTTTGATTTTCAAAAATTTTCAAATTCCAGTAAGGGTTCGTGCCCCTGGTGAGATGCGCCCAGGGCGTGCCCCTGTGTAAGCATTTGCCCTATTTTCTTGTTCAGGTCTAAGGCCTAAGTCTCCCCAGACATACAAACACTTATACTTAGCCATTTTTTAACCTCAAACATTGAAGACATTCTCCAAAATCCTCTTTAACACTTAGACAAATATTTCACCCAAAATTCAAGTGTCCCAATTACATTCCAGATCTAAGGATTTCATTCAAGCTTCAAATCTTCTTCAAGGAAATCTCCAAAGTCAAGGTATGTGGGTTTCAACAATTGGGTCCTTTCACCCATGGTTCTCAAGCTCCCTTTTCACATAAATTGCATTTTTCTAAAATGGTTTACTAATGGGTCTCCTTATTATGAATTTGACTATGAACTATGTTGGAGTTTCATAAAAGTGTGACTGTTTAATCATATTTTGAGTTATGAATCTATGATCTATTTTGAGATTTTGATGAAAGGTTCTAATGTATATTGCTTAAGGATGTTACCAAGTGTTGCTGGGTTGATTTACATCAAGTTTTCTTACACGATTTCACTCTTGAATTGCATGATTTTGAACTAGCATTACACACTCACCAAGTGTTTGATAAAATGCCTTTTTAAGGGTTTTAAAATTATTGATGATCTATTGCACGATTTATGAGTCAAGTGACTTTATAATGAGTATGGGCTACCATATGTATTATGAATTCATGAAATTATCTATGTTTATGCAAGTATGAAGTTAGGTTCAAAGAAGTTATTGTGAGTCTTTGATGTTGATGATAATGCTACGGTAATGATTGATGATGATATATTCTTATGTTTAAAGTTAGGCTCACCATTAGAGGTCAAAGATGTTTTAGAGCTATTCATGTTATGTCTCCACGCTTCTTACAAATTGCCAAAGTATGAATATTACAATTATTCTGTGGAATTACGCTTAGCACCAATGGATGGAGGGTTTGCTCTCTTTCCCCAAACTATGTACTAACATAGGATCATGTTATACCCTTGCTATATTAGTGGATCCATTTAGTACACTTTTTATTGAGGTTCTTCCCAAAATTGGGTCGCGTTCCTATAAGGTAAACTTCTTAATGAAATCCTTTTCGAAATTGTGTCATGTTCCTGTAAGGAAGGTTACTTCATACGTAATTGGGTTATCTTCCCATAAGTTTGAAGTATGGTTTACCTTGGCAAGTAGACCACCTCTTTACTAGTAAGGGATAATCATTGGGATTCTAAGTCGTAGCTTGCTTTGTCTTATTTTATGTCGGTTGAGGTCTTTTCTCACACTTATGTACTATGTCCTATGCAATTTGGATGAGTACAAGCATGTTTTACTTCAAACATTGATCATGCATGTCATTTTATTAATATGCTTATCCATTGCTTATAATTATGCATTTTGATTATGATGCCTATCTCTTGTTGCATTGAATCCTACATACTTAGTACATTCAAACGTATTAACGCATACTCTATGCCTACACGATGTTACATGTAGGGACCAGAGCTTCATTTGATTATCCTCCTTCATATGGCTAATTTGACATCTTGAAGATAAGCTTTGGTGAGTCCTCAAGTGCAGGGACACAAGCTATGCTACTCTTTTTCTTTTGTTATCTCCTTGTGTTGAATATTTGATATTATAAGGGTAAGCCCAAAAAGCGTCTTGGCCCCCCTTCAAGTCTACGTTTAGAGGTATTATTGGACAAGTTATGTAATGATGCTATGAGCTTTGACTCTATTGACTCTTGTATGTTTTAAGCTAAGAAAGACTCCCTTATTCCCTTTGCCCTCATTTCTATTCTCTTATTGTTGTTTAATTGCTTCCGCGACTAAGGATGTGTAATGATATACTAAGAGGCTTGTTTGGGGTCCCTTCAGGTTCCCAGTCGTCGTGTCATATCTAGGCCCTAAGCTTGAGTCATGACAATAGTAAAACACCTAACCGAAGGGCCGAATCGCAAGGGAATATGGGGCTTTGCCACTTTGATTCACCAACAATCAATTCAAAAATCAAACAACTCAATTCTCAAGGAAGGAGGGGGGGGGGGTTTGCAGTAATTGATGTAAAATTAAACTTAACTAATAAAGCAAAGAGACAATCAAATTGGAGAGCAACTTGGAAAATTGTGTTCCCCATGATTCACTAACTTAAACACCTCGGATAACATAACCTAAATTAGGACATTGCATGCAGGACAGTAACTTAGGTTCTTCCAACCTTTGGGCAAATGTGAAGGTCAAATTACACTACGGCACTTGGCCGGCTACCATAATGTCCCAGACTAACTATTACTGATTGTCCTAGTCAACCTCTCCTTGGCCAAGTTTTGTTGGTTAGACAAGAACATATCAATAGAATTCGATCACCCATTTTCTTTTCCTATTCATCACTACCCTGATCGAGATCATGACATTAGGCAGAGTTCCATGTTGGCGACCATTAAACAACAAGCAAAATGAAGGAAAATGGATAATACATGCAAATACCCAACTCAAGAAGTGCAAATAATCTGGGTTTTCTAAGTTAGCTACTCATGGTTCCCACAACCCAAAGTTGTGGGGGTTTAGCCACTCATGGCTTGGACAAATACATCAACAATGAATAAATAAGACATGGAAGATTTCTTAACCAAGAGAAATGAAGAACAATGAAACCCACTTTGCGAATAAAATCACAAGCTTGAATAATAAAGTTAACCCACAAGTGAATCTAATCTCTAAATTTGAGTCTCCAAAGATAAACCCTAAAATTATACTCTAAAACCTCTCAAAACATATTAGTACAACCTCTACAATGAATAAAAGCTTCCCTAAAACCCTAAAATATACTATTTATAGTGTTTACAAAAAGGTCCTTAAAATAATTAGAAAATTTGGTCAGCATCTACTACGACTTGCAGTTAGGACTCATAGGGTGCCCTACGAGTCGTAGTTGGGATTTCGTTGTCAGCACTTGATATTTTGGACTTCACTACTATGATACACCTCTAAGAGTCATAGTCTGGTCTATGACTCGTAGTGCCTTCTCATAGTCTACTCTTGAATTTCTTTGTCAAATTTTGATCAACATTATTAATTTCTACAAGGGAATCCTCTACAATAGAAAGGACTACGACTTGTACCTCGAGCTTATATTGCTTAACTTCAAATTATTAGATTTTGTTTTTAAACACTGTTAACTGATACGAGATAACCTCTATGACTCGTAGCTTGGGCTACGACTCGTAGTGGAGTCCGTAGGTATTGAAACTCAATAAAATCTTCAACTTTACCCAAAATGAAGCCAACCTATATTTTCTGCAAAAACAAACACAAAAACACATAAAAAACGTAAAAAACATAAAATGTCGCATTGAGAACACATAAAATCCCATGTTTTAAGCATTAAATGTATTGTATTTTGACAGTACATCAATACCCTCAACATAGAATTTTTGCTTGTCCTCAATCGACGATTTAATTTGGATAGATAATAAAGCAATATATAGAAATCAACCTAATGGCATATACCATACTCAAATTCAAGTCAGGCACCCATACTAGCTCTTTCAAAACAAGACCATGTAGCTAATAAGAAAACCATAACATATTGATACATTTGAAAATCTAACTATGACAAGTTAAGGAGTATCAACAATTTACATTCACTAAACACGTCAAATGCTAACCATGCAATGCAAATGCCCTCATAAAAAAGAAGTCCCTCAGCACTCTAAAATGCTTTCAAAAGTTGCTCTTGGGACTGTTCAAGCATACTCACTCTCATAACTGAGATTCATGCATGATGACCAATACCATAGGCTTGCCCATATACTCATAACCCAGACTATTGACTAATTGGATAAGGATCACTTTAGGACTTTATACGCTTGTAACGTAGGCTCATGGGGCTTTGGTATGAAATTTTGGACAATTAGTGACTAAGGGCCAACCTTGAACCACGCTTTGCAAAACTTTTACCTAACCAACTCAATCATTCTCAACTTAGTCTCTCTTTTTCTTCATTTTCAAGCTTTTTTCGGGTATTTTCTCTTTATTTTCAGCTTGTGTCTTATTTTCAAACTCATTTTGCTTTTTCAACTCATTCTAAGGCATCTTTTTCTCTTTTTTCTCTCATTCGGTACATGACTTTATATTATTTATTCTATTCCCAATTCACCACCTCATTTTACTATTATACCACAACATAGGCCACCCTCAACATTGGCTTTTAGCCTGTGGTGAAGTACACAATATCCAATCCCCAAACCATGGCCATTTTTTGGTAGCCACCCTCAACTTAAGCATTTTACTTCTGTTAAGGTTCATAATGTTCAAGGATAGACCAAGACCAATATCAAGGTACTTCACTAGATAAGGTTAGGTTAATTAGGTATCAAGAAAGATAAAGGTACATGTAAGGCTCAAACATTTGGAACAAGGGATGAACTTTTTCATTTGATTGGTCATTTAGGCAAAAGTTGGAACAAGAGCCTAAGACCCCTTCCTAGTCCATATAATCTCTAGTCCAACTCAAAGTAATAGAGCAAGTTCTAAATCAGTACACAGTGCATGAATACAACAAAATTAGCTCACACACACATGACATTGCACATATAGCCAACAAAGACTTATAGACCATGCTTTAATTATCAACTTACCTTCACTTAATCAGAACAAACATTGCCAAACCATTCAAACATGCATGATTACAACATAACTGCTAATCAAATTTTTTTTGATGGATACCAAATTTTCAATATATTTCATAAATTAACAAAACAAGATACATGGAAAAAGTTTAACTATCATGTACTACAAATATTATCTATAACTCCAAAGCATGTCGGTTTAACAAAAATAAAATATCCACGAGGAAAAAGAACACAGGCAAGAAAACCTCAGGATCAAAAATTCAGATAGGTATGGACTAAAAGCAACTCAGACTTCACCCTAGTCCATAGCTACCCTTACCCCACCAAAAATAATGTACTTGGCCTCAATGTACAAAGCAAAACGAAATAAGAACAAGGAGTCAAAAACAAATATCACATAGTTCCTAAGAACCAGTCTCTGGTTACCTCTGATTATCTCCCTCCTACGGGGTAGTCTGTACTGCAGCCGTACTGGATAAGCTAATACCTCTCAATCGATCAAGCTGCTAGGGTCGTCTCTGCTCTTCTTCTTCTCTTGATGTCTGCAAGACAAGTCCAACCTCATCCTCATTCATCTCCTCATCAACCTCGGAGGTCTTATGTTGTACCGGTCGCTCTGCTATATCCTCCTCCTCGGTAGGTCTCTTTATAGGAGCATGCGGTGGTGGATCCTTCGAAAACATATCAAATAGTGGCTCATCTACTACTGTAGTCTTAGGAAATGTAATCAAAGCCACTAATGATGTAATCAAGTTAGCCTTAAACTTTCTGAACACCTCATGAAAGGCTCACGGGTCTGCTAGCCAGGCCTCGGCTAATCTCTTCTGTACTCGTTCCTCAAAGGCATAGATGCGAGCATCCACCATAGCAATATGCCGCTCAACTGTGTATGTGGTGAATGCCTTATACCAAGTCTCCAACTTCTCAATGATATGCTGGACCCATGGCTTAATTTGCTGCATAAGCCGAGACAACCAAGCCTCGATCAGTGATAATCTTTACATCTTAGCCTGAAAAGCAATAGTAGACTCAATAGGTATGTCTATGGAAGGAATCTAAGATGTAGATGGCTCTAGTATAGGTGCAGTTGTAGTGGGACCTCTCTCAATGTTGACTATCGCAGGCTGCTATGGTCCCTCATCAGTAGTAGCAGCAGGAGTAGTAGTGGCGGCAGCCATCGAACCCTCAGCCTATGGCTCTAGCATGAATGTCTAGGGCATGAAAGGTTATGCCCGCTGAAGTGCCACTGGGTTCTCATCAGCCTTTACTAGGCTGGATAAATAGTGTAGAGGGTCATGACCATGGGATCTATTAAAAGTGATAACTCCATGTTTACCTCCATGCAAAGTTGATAGATCAGTATTGGGAATGGCATGTATATGGTGCTCCTGAGCACCGAATCATGTATCTGTTCTGCTATGAGTCGTACACAATCAATATCATAGCCAGATAAGATGTTGGCTAACATAACTACTCCAACTCAATCATTCTCAACTTAGTCTCTCTTTTTCTTCATTTTCAAGCTTTTTTCGGGTATTTTCTCTTTATTTTCAGCTTGTGTCTTATTTTCAAACTCATTTTGCTTTTTCAACTCATGATAATGGCCCACCAAAACTTAGCGGGAAATGAGAGGGAAGCCTTCACAATAGGCTCTGTATGTGTCGTGACCTATGTAGGCTCTAGACCATGCTCGATGATGTGACTGGAAACTTATCTCAGTACCTCTATCCTCTGGTCCACATTTTTAGCAGTCATCGCTGTCTTGAGCTAGTTCAATCTTTGGTCTAGATCAGCTGTAGAATGTGGTGCTCGGTACATGTGACCAAACTAAAGTAGTGTATCATCTTCTTAGATATATCTATCTGATGGCCTCTAACCAATATGTCTCATAATCTAGGGTGCTCGAGAGGTTTTTTTCTCTTGGGAAGATCCTACTGCATAAGCTGCATAAAATTCCTACAACATGAGCGGGGAATACTTGCCTAGCTTATCAGTCAACCACCTAAGCCCATGTCGTCTTATCTCATCCTCTAATCTAGGGACATTGCTCAGTCCTGTGTCAATCAGTTGGGGCTCCTCATAAAATGATTATACTGGCTTCCCCTGCCCCTTTGGCTCTAACCCTTGTCGTATATCACCTTCATCCCCTCTTCACTCCATCGATGAGCCTGAGAATCCATAAGAGAAATAAATGGAGCAATTGAGGACTGGGCATCTCCTCCATCCTGGGGTGCCTTCTCTGAATCAGACTCTGTATGTGAGGGAGTTATCTATGGTGAACTCCGCTCAGACCCATCCTCACTTCCCTCCTCATCAGACTGGGAGTTACTATGTACTTATACGGGGGTCTGAGCAGCTCGTGCAGTAGCTGCCCGAGTTTGAGGCACCTGTGCCTCTGGATCAAGACGAACATTAGGAGCCTCAACTGACCCACTCAATTGGGCTTGATTATTGTGTGAGTGCTCGGTATGAGAAGGTTCATCTCTGAGTTGTCTCTCGAAGGCTTTGATTGTTGCCTTTCTACTCTTTGGGGCCATGATATCTGAAACCATCACAAACAAAACATCATTAGCCCAAAAGCACCTAATAAAATAAAGGAAAAACAAAAGAAAAATAAAAGAATCAGACATAAGAATCAATTGCAGATGGCAAGTACAAGAGTCAGGTACAACTCGTAGTGGGGACTATATGTCATACTGTGGCCTCGTAGTCCACAGGTGCACAATAATTTTAGAAACTAAAACTAGGTACAAGACACAGTTATGACTCATAGCCTTGACTACGGGTTGTAGATAGGTCTTGTACAACGTTTCAGATTACAAAATTAACACAGGCACAAGTCCACGAGACCTAACTAATGTTCATAGAGGATTCTACGACTCGTAGGTGGGTCTCGTATCGTGAACACTTAGGACTTCTAGGCCACTATTACCTCATACGAGAGGTAACTACAACTCGTAGACCCTTCTATGAGCCGTAAAAGACTCCCATAGCAGATATTAATGGTACCTAAAGCACCTTACTTACCACATGAACCTCAAAACCTATTTAAATCTAGTCCTAACAGTATCAAAGCAATATCATTTCATTCAAAAATCAAGTACAAAACAACCCGAACCTTTAACAAGCCATTACAATAAAATATCTACCCCATCATAAGGTTATACCAATCAACACGCAATCAAACCCATTTTCCCTAACGTACTTATTCATGCACTCATGCAACCATCCCCCAATTCACACGAATAATCCTTTAAACGGACACACATATAGGGAAATAACTCATAAGTGCACTAAGATGTCATCAATCAAAAATTTCAACAACCTCACCCTAGAGAACCCATTATAATGACACCATGGTTTTGCAAATCAACACACAACTACAAACCAATACTATGCAATTAATCAACAATACCTAACATAGCATGATCATCCAACTAAAACAACAAGGACAAATCCTTCAATTAAGATTAAACACCATTCATTTTAATCAAAACCCTAGTTTTCTTTCAATACCATCACACCCACAAACAATATTCTTAGTAATAATTTCAACCACAAACTCACTCAAACAATTCAAAGCAAAGTTAATTTTAGGAGTTAAGGTAAACCAAGAGACATACCATATGTGAGAATGAACTACAGCAAGGGAACTGAAGAGAATGGGACCAAAAGCCCTAGTTGTTGGAAAAACCTCACCAGAATAGGAGAAGGGAAAGCATTTGGGGTAAATTTGATGGATTGAGGTTAAAATGGGGTCAAAATGATTTTGACCCCTATTTAACCCTTACCGGGTCAATTTTAAAAATTTACATGAGTCAGGTCTACTAAAACCCGATTACAGGTCGTAGCTCTGACTACGACCCATAGGGCTTGGTCACGTAAGCCACTCAACACTTAGAAAAGTTTTCAAATCAAACTTGGGCACTACAAACCCCATTTATGATCTGTAGCTTGGATTACGAGTCGTAAAGTTGGCTCATAGTGTGAGTGCCAATTTTTAGTGATCATTGTTAGCTTCTATGAGGCAGGATTACGAGTCGTACTATACACTACGGCTCGTAGTCCTGGTTATAGAAACTACTTCAAATGCATTTTTCTGCTCTTTCCACTTTATTCAAAACCTGCACACTTTTCTCAAAATGTACCATCATACCAATATACAACTAATTCAATATCTAAAATTAACAATCAAAACACAATCAAAATGCTACTTAAGAATCCATAAATTACTAATAATATCAAAAATAAACAAAAGCACTAAAACCTCTTGGGTTGCCTCCCAAGTAGCACCTGATTTAATGTCGCGGAACGACTTAGTAATCTTGAGTGATCAAAATTCCTCAATAGCCCACACTTCACTTTTGAGTTCATCAGGGTGCTTTATAGACTGGTGAATGTCAAAAACCACTTCTGCATCATTTACCCTAAACCTGAGTTGACTCGAATCCATATCCACCAGGGCTCTCCCTGTGGCAAAAAATGGTCTTCCCAGAATAATAGGGACCTCAAAGTGAACCTCACAATCAAGAATTACAAAATCCGTTGAGAATATAAACATATACACTTTGATTAGCATATCATAGAGTATTCCCTCCGACTTCTTGAATGTCCTATCCGCCATTAGTAACCTCTTTTTTGTCAGAGTAGGTGAATCCAAACCAAGATTTTTAAACATGGCAAAAGGCATCAAATTTATACTTACTCCCAAATCACACATACTCTTGCAAACTCAACAACGCCGATGGTACAAGGGATGGTAAATGCACCGGGATCCACCATTTTTTGGACTAAAGATTTGGTGATAATATCACTTTAATATTGGAGCTCTTTTGAAAGTTGTTAGTTCACCATGCGCTTTTTTGTTACCAAATCCTTTATTATTTAGCATACCCAGGCATCTTCTCCAATGCTTCAATAAGGGGAATATTGATAGATAATTTTTTTAACATGGAGAGGAAGTGTTTGAACTTACTATCCTTTTCCTTTTGCTGGAGCCTTTGGGGAAAAGGAGGATAAGGTCTAGGGATAGTCTTGTTCTTTTCATGCTCTTTCACCACTTCACCTCTCACTCTATTGTTGGCCAAACCTTCTTCCTCAATCTCAACTTTGTCATCAATACTATTTTCGCGATCCTTATCAACAACCACCGGCATTGGAGGGTCATTGGTACTCTTTCCACTTTGCATCATAAATGCCATGCAATGTCCCTTATTTTTAGGATTTTAAATCGTATTGCTCGGCAAAGTACCCTTTTGGCATTGATTCAATTAGAGGGAGGCTTGACCAAATTGTTATTCGAGTTGCTTGATGGCCATTGAATGAGACTCTATCTTTTTGTTGATAGTTGAGATATCTAATTTCATTCATTTTAAAGTCTCATCTTGGTTCTCTGCTTTCTTTAACAATTTGTCAAGCATCTCTTATGTCCTTGAATTGCTAGAACTAGCATCACGATTATGAGGAGGCACATAAGGACTATTTCTAACATATCCCTTTGGCCTCACTTGGCTTTTGGCACCCTCTTTTTCTTAAAATAACCACCACGGTTATCACTATATGCACCCTCTCGGTTGTAGTTCTGACCTTGATTTCTAGAACCTTGACGCTAATAGTACAGATTGGACCCTTAGGCATTATTCCAAAAACCTACCGCTTGATCTCTAATAAAACAAGCATCTTCATCATAATATTGTTCCTCATAAATGGGTGCTCTTGGAGGTTGGTGAACTGTCGCATGAACTCTCTCTTAGTTTTTTAAACACTAAAGCCATACTCCTGCGGAGTTAAGCAAGTTGTTGCATGATCTCATCATTGATTTTTCCTTGCTCAAAACTAACACTCACCACACATGACCTCCTTGTAGAAGCTCTCTCCTTTTGCTCCCATGCTTTATTGGT
The DNA here is from genome assembly GCA_000787875.1 of Solanum virginianum. Lineage (NCBI taxonomy): Eukaryota > Viridiplantae > Streptophyta > Magnoliopsida > Solanales > Solanaceae > Solanum > Solanum virginianum. Next base: position 22,755 of record DF362683.1, read on the forward strand.
CTTGACTACTTGCTCCATTTTTTCTACTATCCTTGTGAATGGTTGATCTATGAATGTGCCTCGTATGATGGTATCAACACACGCTTGACTATTCTCATCAAGAGCCTGATAGAAAATACCCACTAAGGAATCATCCACGATCTTATTGTCAGGAACCATTCTCAAACACTTGGTAAACCTCTCCCACATTGTACTAATAGAATCACCCGGCCATTGTCTAAAGTTATTGATTTGATCCTTAAGTTTGAGCTTTTTGGACCTTGGAAAGTATCTCTCCAAAAAATCTCTTTACAATTCTTCCCAACAGGTGATTGATCTCTGTGGGAGTTCCAACAACCATAATACTGCATCACCGATAAGAGATAGAAGGAACACACGTATCTCGACAGCATCAATAGAAAGATTCTGCGTACCCATCACACTCTTGCACACAAAAGCAAGATTATGAAGATCACTGTGAGGATCCTCAGTAGGTAACTCCGGAAACAAGCCATGGTTCTGAAGCATTTGGAGTAATCCACTTGACACCGTGAACTTAGTGTTGGCCAGTAACAATTGCAACACTATAGCTCCAGTGACATCCATGGCCATGGGATTCAACCAATATTGGTTCCAATTATATGCATTCTCATTGAAATCCCTATGGTGTGGCCTATTTTCCCTTGGTTTTGGATTTTCCTCTCTACCAACTCATTATTATTTTGGTCCATAGCTTCATTAACCGTAATATTCATGTTTGCATGGGCCATTCTCCTTGCAACATGTTGGATTTCAAGATTAATTAGAGCTGAGTGTCTGCCTTGGCTCCTTGTATTGGGCATATACCTAGTATACCCTATAAAAGAAACTTAAAACAACAAAAACAAAAGTAAAATACAGGAGAATTAAGAAATCAACACTTGAATTAACTACTAGTGAAATCAAATCAAAACCTCATCGTATTCCCCGGCAACCTGTGCCATTAATTTTGATCATGCTCAAAAAGTACCTATCAGTTCGAGAAAAAGCGATCATTGTCAAATATAAAATCTCTCAACAACTACGCCATTAATTTTGATCTTGCTCAAACAGTACCTCTCACCTTGAGGATAAAGCAATCGTTAATAGTAAAAAACCTAACCAAGGTTAGGATCAAATCCCAAGGGAATAAGAGGCTTTGCCACTTTGATCAATAATCAATTCAAATATCAAACAACTCAATTCTCAAGGAAGGGGGGTTTTGCAGTAATTGATGGAAATTAAACTGATAAAGTAGAGAGACAATCAAATTGGAGAGCAACTTGGGAAATTATATTCCCCATGATTCACCAACTTAAGCACCCAGTATAACACAACCTAAATAAGGACATTGCATGTAGGACGGTAACTTAGGTTCTTTAATCCCTTGGGCAATGGTGAAGGTCAAATTTCATAATGACACTTGGCAGGCTACCATAGTGTGCCAGGCTAACCGTTACCTATTGTCCTAGTCAACCTCTCTGTGGCCGGGTTTGGTTGATTAGATGAGAACACATCAATCAAATTTTGTCACCTATTTCCTTTTCCTATTCATCACTGCCTTGATCAGGATCATGACACTAGGTGGGGTTCAATGTTGGCCACCATCAAACAATAAGCAAAACGTAGAAAAATGGATAATAATGCAAAGACCTAACTCAAGAAGTGCAACTAATCCAGGTTTTCTAAGATAGCTACTTATGGTTCCCACAACCCCAAGTTGTGAGGTTTAGCCACTCATGGCTTGGGCAAATAAACCAATAATAAATAAAGAAGACATGGAAGATTTCTTACCTATGAGAAATGAAGAACAATGAAAACCACTTTGCAATTAGAATCACAAGCTTGAATAATGAAGTTAACCCACAAGTGAATTGAATCTCCAAATTTGAGTATCCAAAGATAAACCCTACAATTCTACTCTAAAACCTCTCAAAACATCTGAGTACAACCTCTACAATGATTGAAACCTGCCTTAAAACACTAAAATATAGTATTTACAAAATGGTCCTTCAAAAAATAGAAAATCAAGTTAGCCTCTGCTATAGCTCGTAGTTACGACTCGTTGGGTGCCTTACGAGTCGTAGTTGGGCTTTCATTTTTAGCACCTGATATTTTGGACTTCATTGCTACAATACACCTCTATGAGTCATAGTTTGGTCTATGACTCATAGTGCCTTCTCATAGTCTACTCTTATATTTCTTGGTCCAATTTTGATAAACATTATCGATTGCTACGAGGCAATCCTATACAAGTCATAGAAGGGACTATGACTCGTACCATGAGTTAGTATGGCTGAACTTCATGTTATCAGATTTTGTTTTTGAACACTATTAACTGATACGAACAGCCTCTATGGCTCATAGCTTAGGTGACAACTCGTAGTGGAGTCTGTACGTCTTGAAAATCAACAAAATCTGCAACTTTTCCCAAAATCAAGCCAACCTATATTTCTTGCAAAAACAAATACAAAAACATATAAAAATGATACAAAGTCACATTGAGAACACACAAAATCCCATGTTTTAGGCAGAAAATATGCTATATTTTGATAGCACATCATAGGCCACCCGGCCTTTGATGTTTGGCTTTGAGTTGTTAGCAATTATCACAATCGGCTACAAAGTTGGCAATATCTCTTTTTATGCCACCCACCAATACATCTCACACAAATCTCTATACATTTTTGTGGAACTGGGGTGAATATAGTAGGATGCATTATGTGCCTCTTTCAAAATCAAATCCCTCAACCCATCAACATTGGGCACACATAACCTACCTTGGTAACTAAGGACACCATCTCCCCCTTGGGAGAAAACCTCCACTTTACCTTTCTTCACCAAAGCTTTCAATTCTAGTAAGGCGGGGTCAAGGTCTTGTTTGGACTTGATCTCTTCAATCAAAGAAGATTTGGAGCCATCAATAACCACCATACCTCCATTTCCAACTACATTTAACCTAACTCCCAACCTAGCTAACCGGTAAACTTCTCTAGCCACTTCCTTATTATCATCACCAACAATAACCACCAAACCTCCATTTTTAACTTCATTCAACCTCACTCCCAACCTAGATAACCGATGGACTTCTCCAGCCACCTCCTTATGGTCATCACTAATATGGGCTACACTTCCCGTAGACACTCTACTTAGAGTATCGGCCACAACATTAGCTTTGCGGGGATGACAGTGCACACTCATGTCATTCTCATTGAAATCCCTATGGTGTGTAGACACTCTACTTAGAGTATCGGCCACAACATTAGCTTTGCGGGGATGACAGTGCACACTCATGTCATAATTCTTAAAGTGTTCTAACTACCTTATTTGTCTCAAATTAAGATCTCATTGTGTGAAAACATATTGGAGACTCTTACAACAACAACAACATACCAGTGGAATCCCACAAGTGGGGTCTGGGGAGGGTAAAATATATGCAGACCTTACCACTACCTCATAGAAGTAGAGAGGCTATTTTCTGGGAACCCTCATCTCAAAAACCCATAAGCAGAATAAACTAGATATGACAAACAGTAAAAGAATGGAAACAACAACTAATACAAACACAAAAACAACAAATAATGACCACATAAGTAATAAAACACTACTACTCCTCTACCCAACTATACCTCATGACTAGATAACCACCTAATCCTACCACCAATTAGCCTACTACTATAATTCGCGACCTTCATTTCTTTCTATCTAGGGTCATGTCCTCAGTAAGATCAAGTTCCGCCATATCATGTCTGATCTCCTCCCCCTAGTACTTCTTCGGTCTACCTCTACCCCTCTGTGTAGTTCCTAAAACCAACCTCTTGCACCTCCTAACAGGAGCATTGGTACACCTTCTCTGCACATGTCCAAACCATCACAATCTCACTTTTCTCATCTTATTAGCCACCGGAGCCACCTCTAGCTTCTCCTGAATGGTCTCATTCCTAACCTTGTCACTCCTGCTGTGACCACACATCTATCTTAACATCTTCATCTCTACGACATGTATCTTCAACATTCCACCCCATACAACAAAGATGGTTTAACCACCAATCTGTAAAACTTACCTTTGAGTTTAGGTGGTATCGTTTTATCACACAATACTCCAGATGCAAGTCTCCATTTAGTCCATGCTGCCCCAATACGATGTGCGATATCATCGTCAATATCGCCACTCTTCTGGATGATGGACCTCAGATACTTAAAGTTTTCTGTCTCCATTTAGTCCATGCTGTCCCAATACGATGTCCGACGTCATCGTTGATATCGCTACTCTTCTGGATGATGGAACCCAGATACTTAAAGTTTTCCCTCTTGGGGATCGGTGAATGGCAAGCATCATATCAAAGTTTGCTTCATCCCTCTCGACACTGAATTTGCACTCCAAGTATTCAGTTTTGGTCCTGCTCAATTTGAATCCGTTGGACTCTAAGGCATGTCTCCAGGCCTCCAACATATCATTAACTTTAGTTCGAGTCTCATCAATCAGTGGTTTGAATCCTTTAGACTCTAAGGCATGTCTCCAGGCCTCTAACCTATCATTAACTTTAGTCTGAGTCTCATCAATCAATACTATGTCATCTGCAAATAGCATACACCATGACTCATCTATCACCAAGGCAAACAAGAAAGGGCTCAACACTGAAACTTGATGGAGTCCCATATCAACAGGAAACACCATTGTACCTCTTCCTAGATAAATCATGTTAGGTCATCCATCACCAAGGCAAACAAAAAAGGGCTCAACACAGATCCTTGATAGAGTCCCATCTCAACAGGAAAATACTCAGAGTCTCCTCCTACCATTCTCACCCGTGTTTTGGCTCTATTGTACATATCTTTAATCGCCCTTATATATGCCATTGGGACACCTTTTATCTCTAAATACCTCATAAGACATCCCTTGGGACTTTGTCATATGCTTTCTCGAGATCGATGAACACCATATGAAGGTCCTTCTTACTTTCCCTATATTTCTCCACAAACCTCTGAACAAGATGAATTGCTTCAGTAGTCGATTGCCCCGGCATGAATCCAAACTGATTCTCTAAGATAGATACTACTCTTCACACCCTCATCTCCACTACTTTCTCCCAGACCTTTATAATGTGGCTTAACAACTTGATACCCCTATAATTGTTACAGTTTTGAATATCTCCCTTATTCTTGTACAATGGAACCATTGTACTCCTCCTCCATTCATCAGGCATTGAATAGTCTAGTCAACCACTCTATGCCATCCTTGACCATGGTCCTCAAAAAGTCTACCGGAATCTCATCGGGGCCGATCGCCCTCCCCCTCTTCATCTTACTAATAGCCCATCTTACCTCTTCAACTCTGAACCGCGTGCAATAACCAAAGTCACGATGGTTTTCAGAGTGTTCCAACTTACCCAACTCAATATCTCTACCTCTTTTTTCATTTAAGAGTTTATGAAAGTAAGTTTGCCACCTTAATTTAATGGAAGTGTCATCCACCAACACCTCGCCCTCCTCATCCTTGATACACTTCACTTGGTCCAAGTCGCGAGGTTTCCTTCTTCTTACTTTAACGAGCCTATACAATCTCTTGTCCCCACCTTTATCACTTAGCTCCTCATAAAGACGCTCAAACGTTGCTGACTTAGCAATCGCCACTGCCATCTTTGCTTCTGACTTGGCCGTCTTATAGATTACCTTAAGCTTTTACATCCATCATTAATAGCCTATGTTGAGTGGAAATATTTTCACTCGAAATACCTTGCAATTCTTACATAGACTTCTATCGCCCTTTCGGAGAAGTAGGTAATCTATTTGAGTGTTAGCTATCATACAACGAAAGGTAATTAAATGGTTTTCCCTCTTTGGAAAACACGAGTTAGAAATCACTAACTCAAAGGTTTTGGCAAAATCCAAGAGAGACATCCCACTTTCATTCCTCTCCCCAAAACCAAAGCCTCCATGAACATCTTCAAACCCGCTAGTAGTTGCCCCGACATGCCTATTAAAGTCATCCCCAATGAAGATTTTTTCTACCTCTAGTATGCCTCGCACAACCTCATCTAGATCCTCCCAAAAGAGCCTTTTGACTTCCCCATCTAGGCCTATTTGGGGCGCATATGCACTAACTACGTTCACTACATGTCTACCCACCACGAGTTTGATAAACATTATCCTATCATTGACCCTCCTAACATCAACCACATAATCCCTAAGATTCTCGTCTACTAAGATACCTAAACCATTTCTATCCCTAGAACCACCCGAGTACCGCAACTTAAACCCATCCACGTCTCATGCTTTGGTGCCTCCACCTGGTCTCCTAGACACACGCTATATTAATATGTCTTCTTTTGAAACATTTTACTAATTCTATGGACTTCCCTATTAGTGACCCTATATTCTGATGCTCTCCTTAACTTAAATAAGCCCGTGACCCTCTTGCCACCCCTACCCCTTATTTTTGACACCGACCGATGACATGAGCCTAGTCCACCATTATCTCCTGACACCACTAAACTACAAAACTGATAATTTCTATAAAAAAGTACATGTCATAACACAGTATAACAATACTATACACTTACAATTTTATAAACAAGGAATACTAAACAATACCAGCAAACTACCCACAAACAATATAGTAAATTTATGTAGGCCCGCAAAATATGATAAAATGATAACTAAAAAAGCAACCCAACAGTATAAACAGTGGATATAAAGTATACTACTCGAATAACCAACTATATGGAAACAATCAAAGTAGATGACAAAAAACCTAAAAAAACTCAATAACAAGTAACTTCTACGCCAAATAAACAAGTCAGCACTAAGCACCCACTATAGTAAGCAAAACAAATTGCACAAGCGCAAGAAATATACAGCAATAACATACAATAATATACAATAATATACAGCAACAGTAAAATATAGGAAAACTTTAACAACCCAAACATGTACAAATAATCATATTGGAGACTCTTGTGATCGGTAAATACATCTATATGAACCCCATACAAATAATGAGGCCGTATTTTCAAAGCAAATACCACGACAGCTAATTCAAGATCATGGTGGGATAATTATACTTATGCACCTAAAGTTTCCAAGAAGCATATGCTATAACCTTACCATATTGCATCAATACATAACCCAAACCAATCCTTGAGGCATCACAATAAACCACAAATCCTTCTAGCCCTTCCGGTAAAGCCAAAATAGGAGCGAAGATAAGCTTGTCTTTCAAAGCTTGAAAACTTCTTTCACATTCATCGGTCCAAACAAATTTTGCCTTTGTTGTATCAATTTTATCATAGGGAAAGCAATTGAAGAGAAAGCATTCACAAACCTCTGGTAGTATCCCGCCAAGCCAAAGAAACTCCTAATATCCATTGGAGTCAAGGGCCTAGGTCAATTTCTTATCACTTTCATCTTCTTAGGGTCCACTTTAATTCCATCACCCGACACCACATGCCCTAGGAATGCAACCTCCTTCAACCAAAATTCACATTTTTCAAATTCAGCAAACAACCTCTTATCCCTCAACATTTGCAACTCCACCCTCAAATGACTCACATGTTCTTCTTCACTTTAGGAATAAATCAATATGTCATCTACGAAGGCTACCACAAGCATGTCAAGGTATGATTTAAAGACCCTATTCATGAGATCCATAAATATTGCCGATGCATTAGTTAAACCAAATGACATCCCCATAAATTCAAAATGTCCATACCTAGTCCGAAAAGTAGTCTTGAGAATGCCACACTCCCTTACCCTCATTTGGTGTTATTCGGACTGAAGATAAATCTTAGAAATATGGCTAGCCCCTTGTAGTTGGTCACATAGGCTATTTCTCCTTGGTAGAGGGTACTTGTTCTTTATAGTAACCCTATTGAGTTGTTGATAGTTGATGCATATTCTAAGTGAACCATCTTTCTTTCTTACAAACAACACTGGTGCACCCCAAGATGACTTGCTAGGCCTTATGAAACCCTTCTCCAATAAATCCTTCAATTGATCCTTCAACTCCTTTAACTCCGTCGGGGCCATACAGTAAGGGGGAATGGAAATAGGTTGCTTATCGAGAAGGAAGTCTATACAAAAGTCTATTTCCCTTTCAGGACGAACACCAGGAAGCTCTTCGAAAAAAGACATTAAGAAAATCATTGACCATCGGAACTGACTCAATAGGAGGGGCTTTAGACTCAATAGCCCCAACCCATACAAGATGGTAAACACAGACACTTAAAAATAAATTTACGGGCCTTAAGACAAGAAATGAACCTACCCTTAACCACCAAATTACGACTTTCCCACTCAAAGATGTGTTCATTAGGAAATTGGAACCTAACTTTATGGGTTCTACAATCAATTGAATCATGATATGTCTATAACCAATCCATCCCAAGAATAATGTCAAAATCTACCATATCAAGTTCAACAAAATTACAAGGCAAGAATTTATGCAATATAGACATGGGACAACCACTATAGACTCATCTAGCAATAACTGAATCACCAATATGGGTAGACACCTCATAGTGTATAAACAACAATTTAGAATACACATGAATATTATTGTCAACAAAAAGAGTAATGAAAGAAAGAGTAGCAGCCGAATCTAACAAAGCATACACATTATAATAAAAAACCTTTAGCATATCGATAATAACATCAGGTACTTCATCCACTCCTTGCCTGCCTTGAAGAGCATAAAACTGATTGTGACGTGGAGTACTCCCTTGTAGGCAACCTTGGGCCTTTTGATCAACATGACCACCTTGTCCTTGAGAACGACCATCCTTGCCCTTGTTTTGAGCATAAAGGTAATCAACAATCTTGTGGTCTACTCTTCCACACCCATACCAAGCATTTGAATCCCTCAAGCACTTGTCATTATGATTCCTTCCATATTTTGGGAACCTTGGAAAACTTACCCCACCATTGCCACCTTGGAACCTTGGGTTAGGTACCCTATAATTAGCAAACCTTTTGTTTGAAGCATTAGAGGACCCTTAACCTTGAAATTTGTGACCTTGTTGGAAATGGCCACCCTTAGCACCTTGAAAGCCACCATCAAATCGAGCCCTCTTGGACTCTCCACTCCTCCACTTCCTAAGATTCTCCCCCTCAAGTTGTTTGGCCCAGGTCATGAGCGAGATAAGTCCACATCACCTACAAGCATAGTTATGTTGCATTCTTCATTCACCAAGTCGGACACCCCCAACACAAACTTATTCATTCTTACCTTAGGATCGACAACCAAGTGAAGCGCATACTTTGAGAACTTGTTGAATTTGAGGGAATACTCCGTCACACTCATAGAGCTTTGTTTGAAATTCATGGACTACATCATCTTTGCCTCTCTCAACTCAATAGGGAAGAATTGGTTGAGGAAGGCGGCCTTGAATTCCTCCCATGGGATAGGGTCATTGTTCCTCCATTGAGATAACCCAATTTGTGCAACACCCTTCAGTTGGTAGTAGCAAGTTTCACCTTATCTTCCGAACTCACCCATATAATATCAAACCCAATAAAATTACTAAAATACCCCTAGAATAGAGGTGTGTGTATAACGCATCTTCCCATGCTCCGTTTGCAAATCTGAAACTAGATATGCAATCAACATGGAAAATTGAGTGAAAAATGGTCTCGTTCGAATTTTAGAGCCATCGGATCCAAAAATAAATTTTGGATCTGAGATAATTTCTAGTGTCGGTGCGCGCCTAAGGTGAGACGTGCCTGGGATACAGACTTACACTTCTATATTTTTAAAGTTTTTTGACAGGAATTAGAAAACATGTTCAGAAAATTTTAGGTAAAAAAAAATATATGTCCATGCCCAGTCCGTGTCGCGGACTGGGCAATTTTGGGATGAATTTTTTTTATTTTTAGGGGCATTCCGATCAATTTCCAACCCCTCCTAAACTCAAAACAGATCAAATTTGATCATTTTGATACATGAATAGGGTCTAAAACCCCATTCTAAGTCCTTTTCTAAACACTTGAAAGATCGGGCTTTAGAGAGGAGAAGAGGGAAGCATAGATTGAAGAATTCAAGGAAATTCTTGAATGTTGATTAGTAAAACTTCATTCCAGGTATGTAAGGCTGAACTAAAAGCATGAGATTATTCTCTCATGTGCCTCATAGATAGTCTTAGAAGAGTGTTGATAGTTTATGAGTCCATACATTATTCTTGATGGGTGTTCTTGAAAATTATATTAATTACATATATTTTCTTATGTTGAAGATCATCATGAACTTATTTTCTTGAATTGAATATTTTTCATGAGATATTGTATAACCTTATATGTTAATTATTAAAGCATGCATGAAAGAAGATAGGGACGAGTCTAGAGCCTTTATTGAGAATGTTGATAGAGATTGTGATTGTGAATGTGAGAATGATAATAGATTGATAGTATTTGATGGTCCACGAGTCTTTCCAAATGAACTCTAATGATTTATCTGTTTGATTGCTTCCTAATTATTGTTCTAAGCCTTGAGCTAATGATTAAGATGTTGATAGATGAGATACCAAATGAATTCTAATGATTTGTCTATTTGATTGTTCCCTAATGATTGTTCTAAGCCTTGAGCTATTGATTGAGATGTTAATTGATGAGATGATGAGAGTCTCTATGACACTTATTGAATGATGAGTGCCTTCACGAGGCTGATTCAGATAGTTTGATTGGATGGATTATTTTATGAGCATTGAGTCATGGAAGGAGTATCGAGCACCAAAAAAAAAGATTTAATCCAACTCGCACACATCAAACCACGTACCAAAGCCTAGGTAAGGATAAGACCATCACATCACATTATATTGAAGTTCCCTCTGATTAGAAGTCCCACAAATCAATAAAGGACTTATACATTGTTGTCTCTATTTGGACTTGTCCATTATGGTTTCGATTCGTTCCCTACCTGGCAAGTATGGAATAGCTGTGGCATCAGCAAGATTGTTGTACAATCACTGGATCATAAGTGATTGTTGTCAAATAAGAGAAACTTGTCACAACGTGGACCTAGTGCCTAGACATGACAGAACGAATGGGCAACACCAAGGGACCCCAAACAAGCCACTTAGCATATCATTACGCATCCTTGGTTGCGGAAACAATTAAACAATAACAAGAGAACATAAGATAAGGGTAAAGGGGCTAAGGGAGTCTTTCATAGCCTAAAAACATACAAGAGTCAAGAGACTCAAGCTCAAAACATCATTACTTAACTTGTCCAACAACACCTCTAAACATAGATTTGAGCGGAGGCCAATACAACTTTCTGGGCTCACCCTCATAGTCAAAAGCATACAATAAAAGAAAAGATTCTTTGTGTAATATATGATCAAAAGATATCATCCTCAAAGTTGAGGACTCACCACACTTGCTTCAAAGATAGTACTGGCCTAGTGGAGGAGAAAGATGATCAAGTGAAGCTCCGGTTCCTACATGGTAACATCATTTAGGCATAGAATATGTGTTAGTACAATTGAATATACTAAGTATGTAGGATACAAGGAAACAAGAGATTGGCAACATAAGCAAAATACATACATATAGGCAATGGATGAGCATAGTAAAAAATATGGCATGCATGAATGATGCTTGACATAAAACATGTTTATATAGAACATATTACATGTGTAGGAAGAGACCATCATAATAGAGACCAAGGCCTACCACTCCCTTGGCGAGGCGACTGAGGTAAGAACCTCCCAACATGGTTGCACAGGCCTACCACCGCTGAGCGAGGAAATTGAGGTACAAACCCCCCAATATGGTTGTATGGGCCTACTACCCCCTGAGTGAGGCGATTGAGGTACATACCCCACAACATGGTAGTTCGGGCCTACCAGCCCCCAAGCGAGGCGTGGTCAACTTGCAACACTATAGATACTATTCATGAAATCAATACATATATACATTCCTTTCATCATCATAAAGTCACTTAACTCATATGTCATGCATTAGACCTTCAATAACTCAAGAATCCACAACTAGACATTTTATCAAACACTTGATAGGTATGTAATGCTAGTACAGAATCATGTAATTCAAGAGCGAAATCATGTGAGAAAACCCAATGTAAAACCACCCACAAACACTTGGTAATACCCACATGCAAGATACATAAAAATCCCTCTTCAAATCACATAATGGATCATAGATTCATAGCTCAAAACATGCTTAAATAGTCATAATTTTATGAAACCCCAACATGGTTTATAACCAAATTCATAATAACTAAGACTCATAAGTAAATCAACATAGAAATATGCCATTTATGTAGAAATGGAGGTTGGTCACTATGGGTGAAAGGATCCAATGGTTGAAACCCACATACCTCAACTTGTAGATTTCCTTAATGAAGATTTGATTGAGAACTTGAAGCTTGAATAAAATCCATAGATCTAGAATGAGATTGGGACACTTGAATTTTGGGTGAAATATTTGTCTAAGTGTTAGAGAGGGTTTTAGAGAATGTCTTGAACGATATGAAGTTGAAAAATGACTAAGTATAGGTGTTTTTACACATAGAAAGGCTTAGGCCCAAGACCCCAAAGCCTTGGACCAAACTAAATAGAAACTAGCAACAAATGTAGAGGTATGAGTCTGAGACACAGACCCAATGTGGAGGGCAACATTACACAGGTCCGTGCCCTGGCTGTGTCGCGCCAGGGGCGCGGATCGATTCTGGAAAACAAAAATTTGGGAAAATCAAATCTTGATACGGTTGCTCTAAAATCGAGGTTATACCCATTTCCCACTCAATTTTGCCCCCTGATCACGAATATGAAGTTGAATTTCTGATATCACGCACGAATTTTGAGATATATGAAAATTACGATTAGGGACATTTTCGAGGCACATTTTTGGGCACTTTTTAGGGTAGTCATTTCAACATCTCCCCCTTGGGAAAATTCATCCCACAATGCCAAAGAAACATATATGAGAGAAATAATCAAAAGAATTTCAGCCCAACACAAGAATGCAAAAATGCACTTAAACATCATTTCAAAAATCTCAACATAAATGTCAAAATCACCATGAACTTGTCAATTTAAACATGAATGTATGCAAATGACATGAGGGCAGAAACTTAAGAATTGAAATCATATAGGAGACTTAGATTAGTACCTTAGGCTTAAGTAGAAAGGAAGAGATAGGGATACCGCCTTTGCATGTCCGCTTCGACTTCCCATGTGACACTTTCAACTTGTTAATTCCTCAAAAGGACCTTAACAAAGGCTACATCATTGTTCCTCAACCTCGTCACTTGTCTATCCAAAATTTCTACCGGAACCTCTTCATAAGTCAAGTTGTCTTCAACAACACCCACAACATCCAATGACACAATAACATTTGGGTCACCCACACACTTCCTCAACATAGACACATGGAAAACCGGATGAACCAAGTCCATTTCACTAGGCAACTCCAACTCATAGGCCACCTTACCAATATTCCTCAACACCCTATAAGGACCCACTAATCTTGGACTCAATTTTACCCCTTTTTACCAAAACAAACCACACCCTTCATGGATAAAACCTTCAAATAGACCCAATCACCAACCTTAAATACAAGATCCCTTCTCCTCACATCGACAGAGGACTTTTGACGACTTTGGGATGTTTTAAACCTCTCTCTTATAAAACTCACTTTCACTTTCTCTAAGGCCTCCATAACCAAATCCAGACCCAACAAAGCCATCCCTCACACTTCAAACCACCCAACCAATAATCTACAACATCTACCATAAAGGGCCTCAAAAGGAGCCATACCAATACTTGCATGATAACTATTATTATAAGCAAACTCAATCAATGAAAAAAGATCATCCCAACTACCCTTAAACTCCAAAACACAAGCTCTAAGAATAGCCTCAAGAGTTTGGATAGTTCTTTCGACTTGGCCATCCATTTGACGGTAAAAGACCATACTAAGCTTAACCTTGGTACCAAGACCTCTTTGGAAGGACCTCCAAAAATGAGAAGTAAATTGAACACCACGATCCGAAATGATAGACAAACACACCCCATGCAATCTAACAAACTCATGAATATACAATCTAGCATACTCTTCAGCCCCATAAGTAGCCTTAACCGATAGGAAATGAGCAGACTTTGTCATTCTATCAACCACAACCCAAATAGAATCAAAACCCTTTCTAATCTTAGGCAACCCAACCACAAAATCCATGTTGATTTCCTCACACTTCCAAGTAGGAATCTCTATATCATGGGCTAGGCCACCCAACCTTTGATGCTCGGCTTTCACTTGTTGGCAATTATGGCAACCAGACACAAACTTAGCAATGTCTTTCTTCATACCATCCCACCAAGATACTTCCCTCAAATCTCTATACATCTTGGTAGAACCAGGGTGAATAGAATAGGAAGAATTATGAGCCTTATCAAGAATCTTCTCTCTCAAGTCATCAACACAAGGCACATATGATCTACCTTGGTACCTAAGAGCACCATCTCCCCTTTGGAAGAAAACCTCCACCTTACCATCTCTCACCAAGGCCTTCAATTTTAGTAAGGCGAGGTCAAAATCTTGCGTTGCCTTCACTTCCTCAATCAATGAAGATTTGGAACCATCAACCACTACTACTCCACTATTGTCAACCTCCTCTAACCAAACTCCCAACCTAGCCAACCGATGGATCTCTCTAGTCACCTCTTTGCCACTATCATCAACATGATCTAGGCTACCCCTAAACACCTACTCAAAGCAACTCATTCACAAACTTCTTGTAATAACCTGCTAAGCCTAAGAAGTTTCTAATATTCAATGGAGTCAAAAGTCTAGGCCAATTTCTAATCACTTCTGTCTTTTTATGAACCACCTTAATACCATCCCCCGACACCATATGACCTAGAAAGGCAACCTCCTGCAACCAAAACCCATACTTCTTATACTTAGCATACAACTTCTCTTCCTTCAATTTTTGTAGCACCACTCTCAAATGACTCACATGCTTCTCACTATAGGAATAGATCAAAATATCATCAATGAAAACCACCACAAACAAATCAAGGTATGGTTTAAAGACCCTATTCAAAATATCTATGAAGATAGTCGGTGCATTGGTCAACCCAAAAGACATAGCACAAACTCATAGTGCCCATACCTAGTTTGGAAGGCTGTCTTGGGAATGTCACACTCTCTCACTTTTACTTGATGATACCCGGACCAAAGATCAATCTTAGAGAAGTGACTAGTCCCTTGGAGTTGGTAAAATAGATCATCAATCGTTGGTAAAAGGGTACTTATTCTTGATGGTCACTCTATTAAGTTGTCGGTAATTAATGAACATTCTAAAGGACCCTTCCTTCTTCTTCACGGATAGCATCAGTGCACCCCAAGGTGATTGGCTAGGCCTAATAAAACTCTTCTCCATCAAATCCCTCAATTGCTCCTTCAACGCCTTTAACTCCGTCAGGGACATACGGTAAAGGGGAATAGAAATAGGTTGAGTATCGAGAAGGAGGTCTATACCAAAAGCGTATTTCCCTTTCAGAAGGAACACTGGGAAGATCATTAGGGAAGACATCAAGAAACGCATTGACCACCAGAACCGACTCTATAGGAAGGACCTTAGACTCAACATCCCGAACCCTCACAAGATGAAAGAGACACCCCTTAGAAATCAACTAATGGACTTTAATGCAAGAAATGAATCTACCCTTGACCACCACATCATGACTCTCTCACTCGAAAATGGGTTCACTTGGGAATCAGAATTTGACCCTAAGGGTTCTAAAATCAATAGAAGCATAGTATGCATGCAACCAATCAATCCCAAGAATGACATCAAAATCCATCATATCTAACTCAACAAAATCATAAGGCAATATTCTATGCAAAATGCAAATGGGACAACTTTTATAGACTCTTCTAGCAACAATAGATGCACCAACGGGAGTAGACACTTCATATGGCTCACACAATAATTCGGGTTCA
This sequence comes from Solanum virginianum, assembly GCA_000787875.1. NCBI lineage: Eukaryota > Viridiplantae > Streptophyta > Magnoliopsida > Solanales > Solanaceae > Solanum > Solanum virginianum. The sequence continues at coordinate 38,712 of DF362683.1, forward strand.
ACATGAAACTTTTTGGCAACCAAAGGAGTAACAAAACAACCAACGGGAGTAGACACCTCTTAAGACTCACACAACAGTTAGGGTTCAACAAGAAACTTTTTGGCAACAAAAGAAGTAACAAAAGAAAGAGTGGCACCCGGGTCTATGATTGCATACACATCAAATCAAAGACTTTTAACATACTGGTGATGACATCGGGCACCTCATCTACTCCTTGTCTCCCTTGGAGAGCATAGAACCGATTGTGCCTTGGGGCACCACCTTGTTGGCCACCTCTTTCTTTAGGAACTGCATTAGTACCTTGTAGATGAACATCCTTACCCTTGATCCAGTTACGAGGGCAATCTATCGCCTTATACCCCACTTCCCCACAACTATAACAAGCATTAGTATCCTCAAGCATGGGCCACTATGACCCTTACCATATTTTGGACACATAGCATTAGGCACCACCCCACCATCACCTGGGATTGTTGGGTCTTCATTAGAAAACCTTTTATTAGGAGCACAAAAAGACCCTTGGCCTTGATGAAACTGGCCACCTTTGACACTTTGGAATTTACCATCAAAATGGGCCCTTTTGGCCTCACCACTCCTCCTTTTTCTAAGCTTCTCCCCTTCCAATTGTTCGGCATATGTCATTAGGCAGGACACATCCATGTCACTTATCAACATAATGGCACGACACTCCTCATTCACCAAATCGGATTCGCCCATCACAAATTTATTCATCCTAGACCTTGGCTCGGCCACCATTTATGGAGCATATTTAGAGAATTGGTTGAACTTTAGGCATACTTCCTCACACTCATAGACCCTTGATTCAAATTCATGAACTCTATTATTTTATCCTCCCTAAGCTCAAGAGGGAAAAATCGATTAAGGAAAGTCTCCTTAAACTCCTCCCAAAGAATCATATTATTGTTCACCTTCTCCTCTTTCCATTGGGTAAACCAAATTTGAGCCACCCCCTTGAGTTGGTAAGCCACTATCTCCGCCTTCTTCTCTGATCTCACAACCATAATAGATAACACTTTTGTATACCTCATCAATGAATTCTTAAGGGTCCTCATCCACTTTAGACCCATTGAATTCTGATGGGTTCATCCTCATGAAATCTCTTACCCTAGATGCTGAAGTAGGAGCATGAGGGACTTGGGCCCCTTGGTTGATTTGATTGGTCATGGCTTGAGCTTGCATGGCAATAGCATCCCGAAACTCTTCATGAGCCAGTTTTTCTTCGGGAGTGTGGGTCAATCTTCTTATATCTTGAGCTAGCATGGCAATAACATCTTGAAACTCTTCATCAGCCAGTTTTTCTTCGGGAGTGTGGGCTCTTCTTCCTCTTGGGATAGGCATGATCTAGCATAGCAAAGAACATTCATTAGGGGAAAACCTTACCTTAACCTCTATAGCACGACATAGAGTAAGAAGAAGGGAAAGATTTCCTAAAATGTCTCATAGCCTTTTACTCATAGTCGTGGTGTACTTCATAAAAATGAATAAGACTCTAATCGACGTAATGTGTTGGATGTCGAGGACCATTATCAATCTAGTGCTTTGATACTATCTTTGTCACGACCCGGACATAGAGCCTAGATGTGTCACAGCGGTAATCGATGCAATGCGTTGGACTCTAAGGACCATTAACAACCCAATGCTCTAATACCAAGCTTGTCATGACCCAAGCCTATAGCCTAGACATGATACGGCAAATAGGGAATCCAAAGGGACCCCAAACAAGCCTCTTAGCATATCATTACACATCTTTGGTCGCAAAAGTAATTAAACATCAAGAAAAGAACATAAAATAAGGATAAAAGGGGCTAAGGGAGTCTTTCATAGCTTAAAACATACAAGAGTCAAGAGAGTCAAAGCTCAAAACATCATTACATAACTTATCTAACAACACCTTTAAACTTAGAATTGAGTGGGGGCCAAGAGAACTTTACGGGCTCACCCTTATAGTCAAAAGCATAAAATAAAAGAAAGAGAGTCTTTGCATAACATAAGATCAAAAGATATCATTCCCGGAGTTGAGGACTCACCAAACTTGCTTCAAAGATAGTACTAGCCTTGTGGATGAGGAAGATGATCAAGTGAAGCTCCGGTTCCTACATGGTAACATCATATAGGCATAGAGTATGCGTTAGTACGTTTGAATGTACTAAGTATGTCGAATATAATGCAACAAGAGATTGGTAACATAAGCAAAATGCATAAATCTAGGCAATGAATGAGAATAGTAACAATATGGCATGCATGAATGTTGCTTGAAGTAAAACATGCTTATCTAGAACATATTACATATGTAGGAAGAGACCATCATATAGAGAGAGCAAGGCCTACCTCCCCCTTAGCGAGGCGATCGAGGTAAATACCCCCCAATATGGTTGTACGGGCCTACCACCCCCTGAGCGAGCGATTGAGGTACAAATCCCCCAACATGGTTGCATGGGCCTACCATCCCCCGAGCGAGATGATTA
>DF362682.1:639-20399 GCA_000787875.1 Solanum virginianum
TCTTCAATTTAACATACTACAACATACATACAACCTTTATAACACATAAAACAACATTAAATCTCACCTTACCTCTTCAACTCCTTAAATGAGTTGGGGTTCCAAAAATGAGAAAAAAAATATTTTCTTGCTCCAACAACTCTTTCAAGCTACTTAGGAGACCCAATATAGTAGGTTTATACCATCAAAATAATTTAGAAGTGAAGAAAAAGGAATTTTAATTTTCCTTGTGCCAAGCTGAGAGCTCTTGGAAATGGCCTTCAACTTCTCTTGTTTTTAGCTAACTGTAGAAATGTTGAGAAAATGTAGAGATAATCTTGTACATATATATATATATTCACTTTTGGTCCTAAACTTTTCCTAATTGATCCAATTAAGGACATACGGGTCCTAACAGAGTCTCTAACATATATTTGATATTATATTGTAGTTAAGGATATGGTAGGGTCTATGCTGACATTTAGAGGCTTTGTAGACTAATGTCAAAGTAAAGCACAGTTATGTCTTATTTTCTAGTAATTAAGGCCTTAACGGCCAAGCATGTACTATATTTTGTGTCTGTGTTGGCCTTTTTATCAGGGTATTTATCTATACTTATCAAAGATTTGTAATTACCATAGTTGTATATACAATAAGCATAAAATATAAGTTGGTTCTCTCGAATCTTCAGGGCATCAGATGTCTGTCCGTTCCAATGGGACTTGGGGTGTTACAAAACGTATAACATGTATAGCATTTCTAAGTTTTTTTTTTATTTTTTCCTAGAAATAAATGAATGAATTAGATGAGTATTGAGAGTAAGCATGACCATTACTAATGTTTTGGAATTTGAAAAAGACAAAAACCAAAAAAAAAAAGACTAATGCCTTTATTTTTTTCCTTAAGATGTGTGTCATACTCCAGAGTATGCTTAATAAACATTACCATAATAACCTCAAAAGAGGGGAGGGGGGATTTTTGTGAATTCCTAATTAAGCATCCACTATGTCACTCCCTTGAATCAATTTTAATGTCAAGCTCTTACTTAAAATAATTTTTTCTTAATAATTGACATTTTAAAATTAATAAATTAATTAATTAATTATTATCACCTTTACCTTTACTCAATAAATGTAGAGAGGTTAATCTATATCTATATTACCTTAAAAGTATGAACTCCATAAATGAAAGTCAAATTATGTAAACATCCCTAATTTAATAGAAACCCTTAACTTAAAAACTCTCACGTTACACATTCCTTGTTTGCTAGAAAATCCTATGCAAATAGTCACCACTTCTATCTCTCACTTTCTGAACATATGCAAATTGTAACGACCCGATCTATGGTCCTAGTCGTCACACGACAAATGAGATACCCCAGGCACCTCACTCAAGTCATCTTATATATCATAAGTAGTCATAGTCAATGACATAAAGATAAGATAGATAACTAAGGGGAAATGGGGCTAAGGGTCACAAGCTTAAATCATAATGAATTAAAAGAACTGGATACAATCATAGCATATGTGTCCAACAATACCTCCAACATAAACTTAGCGGGGGTTAAGACATGTTCAAACTCACCCCCAAAATATAATCATAGCAAAAGAAATTATACACTGAAAGCTAAATTACTTAATACATCAAACTAAAAATAACACTAGGATGTCATCCCCGAACTAGAGGATTTACCAACTTCCACAGCGACATTCTAATGCTTGCACGTGGAGAATGTCGAGGAGCGTCAGTCCCTACATGGTTAAATCATGTAGGCATAGAAGTATGTGTCAGTACTTTGAATATACTAGTATGTATGTGTGCAATGTATGACACGAAAACAATAATGAAATGATTCATGAAAAGTCTCATGATAAAATCATACATTTACAAGGGCATTAGTAAGTCATAATCAAGTCAATATCATTTAAACAAAAAAAGCCAACTTTAGAAAGAACTTAGTAAGATACATGGATGAACATAGTCATGCATAAGGAAATCATATAAACTTAGAACATACATACGGATGATCATTTAAACATTTTACTTTCACCATTGAACATGAAATAATGCATATATGATTAAATAAAGAGTCTACCCTTACTTGGATGCATGATGAGACATATAGACTTAGGTTAGTGAGAAAACACATGTTGTTATGAACAATTAAAAATGTTAATATCCTCGGGTGAATGATACATCACTTTACATAAAAGACCATATTATTATATGCTAAAAACATTAGTATTCATAATGGAGACCATCTTATGTCCTTGAAGACTTAATCATATACTTTTAGGAGAAATGCCATTTGACTTGCGAGACAATGAGTCATAGGAACTTTAAAAGAACTTTGAACATAATATGAAGGAACCATCATAAATCATCATAAGAGAACACCTTGGGAACATGAGGAGAACATGAACATATGTGAGAGAAACCCTTAACCAACATAAACTATGTGATCTAAAATAATAGAGTCCCGATGTGTCCCCTATATGTGAGAGCAACCTATAATGACATAACCATGTGAACTAAACCATGGAGTCTCAGTGTGTCCCCTATATCGAAAGAAAGGGGGAGATCACTTGCCAAGGTGACCTCCTAAGATGCCTAAGTGGATCCATTAAAGTTAAATATTTAGTAAGTCTCTACTAATGGGTGGTCTAGAAATCAACCTCTACTAGCGGATGACTCATATTCCCTACGGTGGCATATAGTTGTGAAAAAATAAAATTCTACTGATAGTCTCATACCTCTTCTAATGGGGAGCTTCCGCATTCATCCCAAGATCCCCTTGGTGATAAGTAAAACTCTTATGGAATAATCATAAGCATGAATCATAGAATTATTCAATATGGAGAGGTATTCTACTAACCCATCCCATAAGCATTTACAATATTAATCATCATCATAAGGATAGCTCTTAAATCTTGTCTATGCCTCTACTAATGGGTTATCATCATCTCATAATCATAGTTAGGTGAGAGAAATCACCTTCAATCATTCATTCAATTTTTACTTCAATGTCACTCTAAGAGCATTTCATGTCATGGGATATCTCATGATGCAATAAACTAATACATGTAAATTAGCTTTACGATCTTGAAATTTGAAATAATATGCATACTCATATGTATCTATGACAATCAACCAATATTTGAAGTAACCCATAAACCAATTCACAAACTCATTACTTGAAATCAATGAGATATATGAGGCAATGCACCACTTCATGAAATTCATGTGATTTAGACTTGATTCATATACAATAATAATAATAATAAAGAAAGTATGAATTTAAGTAAAATCAAATAACCCTCCATCAACGTCATAACTCCAAATTCCATAAGTAAGGAAAAATCATTATTAGTCATGAAATCATGAAAGTTACTAGCTATTCATTTATAAGAGTAGTAGGATTCATCAATTTAAAAGATAATTTAAGAAACTCATATCATAATTGTCATGACCCCCAAATTGGCTTGTAAAGAAACCTCAAGTAAATTCATAAATTTCAAGTAAAACAACTTAGTTTGTAGTTTTTCATGCATATATGTAGTAGAATCCATCAACTTAACACTAATTTTAGAAAACTCATCAAATATATTTAAAACTCTAATTTCCATAATATAGGAATCCAAGACATAGCATTCATCCCATAAAATTAAACATTATTTCATAATAATGTAGGTTAACTAACACCAATAAATTCATAATATAAGCAATTGAAATCATAATATGAAAATTCATGGAGAGTTACATACTTGAAAATAAAGAATGGAGTAGAAAATAATTTGGGTCTCCATGGGTGAAAGGAACCCATGGATGAAACTCACATACCTTGGTAGAAGAGCAATGGAAGAACCTTGATTTGGGAAGAAGAACTTAAAACCCTAGGTTGGTTTTCTCTTGAACTTAACGAAGAGAGAACCAGAGAGAGAGTTAAAATATTTTGGATTGAATAGTTTGATTGAGAGAGTGTTAAGTGTTAGTATAAATATGAGAGGCTAACAGGGTCAAAACATACCATAGGATGCTAAAAAATATATGAGGAAAATGACTCAAAAGCCCTCAATTAAAATAAAAAAGGATGCCTGGACGAAACCTTCTAAGAAGGCCATCCACGACCCATCAAAAGCATTACTGCCCATAATGTGGGCCGTATGTGTAGGCAGCCTGACAGTGCTTCACTAAAATGAGCATAACGTTTTGATCTGAACTCCGATTGAGGTAAAATTAGTGACACTGAAAAAATAATCCAAAGATCTCTCATTTGGTAGGTCATCCTGCATCCAATTCATTGTATGCTAAAAGATATGATTATTTAAAGTTGACACATATACGAACTCGTGCTAAAACTTAGTCGATTGGAATAGTTTGCCCTTGGCTTGATGGGAAAGGAGCTTGGAATTTTATGAGGGGTCATGAAGGGGCTAGCTAATAATGTTAAGGGCTTAAGGAGATAGGAAAGGTAAAAAGTACTATTCATAAAAACTGGCTGGATCAATCTATGAAGGCCCGATTACGGGTCGTAAATGAATGGAGGACCCATCCTGCATGTCGTAAATCAAGATCCAGAAACTATCTCACCAGGCTCCAAAACGACGAACCCTTCCACGGAACGTAAAGTTTACCACGAGTCGTAAAGCCCTTAGTAGATCCCTCCTGCACTTAACCAAAATTTTAAGTTTTCAAGTCACCATCTACGACTCATTATTACAACCGATAGAGCACTTCACAACTCGTAGACTCTTCTCATACTTTACTTCCAGAATTTGAATTTTTCTCAAAGTAAAACCCCCTAAAAATTCACGAGGCATTTGTATGATCCGTGAACTAAATCACGATCTGTACGTAGGTCTCATGCTTTCATTCCAGTGACCAAATTTTCATCTTTTGTCTTACCCTCAATCTCAAACTTACGGGTCGTTACACGAATGCTCCATCTAATCTCCAACACAACCAAAGAATGCAATCTATCATTAAAAAGTCAACTTTTTGACGGTAAACGAATGTGTTTATTGGATACATCAAGTAAAAGCTTTTAAGGTTCAAAAGATGAAGATCTTTAGGATTAATCTCCAACACAACCAAAGACTGTAATTGAATTTTCCCGCACAACGGCGATCTTCAGAACCGTTGTTTATGTCGTTGATTACTTGGAATGTAAGTTTCATTTCACAATCAAAGATTGCAATTCAGTATTTGGCCACAATGGCAATCTTCAGAAGTGAGTTTATGTCGCTTATTACTTGAAATGTAAATTTTATTTTTTGAATTAATCCTTTTTTTAATTAATTATGTTTTTTAAATGTTGTGAAGTTTGAGATGTGAATTTCACTATGTCCCTAAAGCAGGATGTTGCCAATTACCACTAATCTCCAAAGGATCATTTCCCTGAATAATTTTTTTGGCTGGTCCATTAATGTTGTCAGCATACTTAACATTTTCATCTTGAAATGTTGTATGAGAAAACATAAGTGGAGACAACAAAGGATTTGCAGAGTGAGAAGAAGCTTCTTCCATGAATTTGAAAGGCACTTTGTAACCATCCACATTCATTTTGTGATCTACTTGTAGAGAAGAAGATGCTTTCTTCGGTATTGCATAACATATTTCATTTTGCCTCTTTCTTGCTAGTTTCCATTGTCGCAGATCTTAGGTATCATAGTTAAAATTAAAAAAAAATAACTAAATGGTTGAAGGGCTAAATATGTTTAAGAAAGAAAGAAAAATATATTTGTATGGCGCGAAAAATAGGGTTATGAAGATTCTATTTTACTTTTCATGATTATGATTTTTATGTACAATATTAAATGATTTTTAAAAAATGAGGAACAATATTTTCTTCTAATGAACGTTATATTCACAAGCTTTCATCACATAATGTGGCTATTGCTGTTTAGCTAAATATGGCCGATTGCACCTCCTTAGCCTTACGTACTGTGTTTGTTACTACTTATCTATATGCAGATTTTCATCACAACATTGTTTCTTCTTCCGCAAAAGGCTTTGACGAAATTGCTCGTATGTATGTTCTGTTATTCCTTTTTATTCCAAGTGCCATCTTTATTACTCAACCCATCTTCAACACTATGTTATTGTTTTCTTCTCAACATTGCTCCTTCTCGCAAAATACACTAGACTTCCACCATTTATGAGTTTTAAGTTTTAACCTATTTTTTTATGCTTATGTTTATGACCAAATTACATCTAAACTATACCTACGTAATAGTTGCTTTTGACGTACAGTCCTAAAACAATTGCATTGCTGAAAATCTTGCACCTCCTAAATCACCTAACTTATTAAATTTTTCACTTATCTGCTTTCCAATTGGGAATTCTTGCATTAGCATTTATACATTGTCCATTAAAATTATTCACTTTTAAAAAAAATAACTAGACTTGACGATTATCATGATTAGTCGAAAATAAATTTCACCCGAAATGTTGCCTAAAAAATAATATGTACAGGTCACTCATTACATTAAATGATTTCCCTTGATCAAATAAATATCAGAATGTTCTTTGCGTGAAGGAGTAAGTGCCCAACCAATTTCCATTTTATCCCAGTATATCGTTCATCTATCCTTAAATTCCCAGGAATCCTAACATTTGCCACTTCTCACAAGTAATCACTTACGTCGTTCTCAATAAAGGTAACACCCCTTTCTTCTGTGAACTGTTTTATATAGGCCACTCTATTTAAAGAAAAATAGAAAGCACCACAATGTTATTGGAGTATAAAATTGCTATAATCTACTTTATGTTTTTCATGACTTTTACAAATACACATCAATGCTTGGAATTAACATTGATATTCGCTTATCAGTCTTTACCTCTAACTATCCAGGTTAAGCACATATGGCGACTAAAATAGAACTATCAAAGTATAACCTATTTAGTAAGCATATTGAAATATGGAAAGACTTTTAATGCTCAAATAGAAGTTACTACACTGCTAATGACCGGTTAGATGGGGTGAACCGCAGCTATTTTTTGATTCATAGAGAAGTTGAATTGTCCTTTAGCAATACGATCATAAAGGAGACCGTCTATAAATCTTAACATACATATATTCTCGATGTGCAAGAATTTTTCAATGTGCAAAATTTTTTACAAGTTCACAGTCAAAATTGTAAACAGATTCAATAAATTTAAGTCATGGTTTTTGTCTTACAAAAAGTGTAGCATAGAATGTTTGTTGTATAAGATACTGCAACTAATTACACCAATTGCAACATAGAAAATATAAAATATGAAATGAGGTTACATTGAGAAAAAAAGCCAACCAACATTTTCTAATATATTTATGTCAAGTTTAAAATCCACCCATTTTTTAAGATACTTTTGTGTGGGAGAACAATGTGCCAGAATTATTCTTTTTGAAGCGGCCAAAAAATGAATAGGTTGAATCACCTCCACTAAGGTATGCACTTTACCACTAACATCTTACACGAAAATTGAAAAAATTTAAGACTAACAATAAATAATTGGAGTAACTTTCCCTCAGTTTTTTCTCAATATATCAAATTGTTTACATTTCTTATAGAAGAAAAAATGTAGGAAATACCGGAAGCACGAAGGAGTCTAATCGCTCAGAAAATACATGCAATTGAAGATAAAGCATCAATTATAGTGAAAAAAGAAGTAAAATTACTGACGCAGCGAAAGAAGAGGAGCAGTAAAGTCATTGCTCAAGAAATATATGCACATGAGATGAGGCCTAACTATAGTGGAAGTAGAAGTGAAATTCGTGAGGCCGTGAAGGAAGAAGGGCAACAAAGAACATCTCCAAATCAAGGTTAGGAAATAAACGTCAAGGCAAAATATATCATTTTCTTGATAGTGGAACCAGATAATGAGTTATGTCTCCTGCTAAACTAATGTCTGTATCTTATATGTTTTGTCTCCTGGTAAACTAAATTCTGTATTTTATTACCTATTACGTGTGAATTCAGATTATTTGGGCGTCTTCTTTTATTCAAATCGACATCCTTATTGCAACCAAACCTGTTGACATATCTATCCTCTACTTAATTAAGGATGGCCAGAGGACTCAACCATGTAAATTTTTTCAATAAACTATCTTATTTAGAAAGCCAATTAACCAACAAAAAATAACATAATGTTCCAAGTATACTTTAATAGCATAGTTAAGACTTCTTCTATTGGACAACTATATTTCAACAATGCGTCCAAGTTAATCTTACCAATATATATCGTTTAGGCTTATAGGTTTCAAATATTGATTTGAGTTCAATTAGTTACATCCAAACTATTGAAACATTAGCAACCAATTTCACAGATAAATTTTTGCAAACATATTATGGAGACTATTTCACGACTATATTATGGTAAATATAGTATGGATATTATTTCATCGTGATGAATCTCAAGAATACACAAAACACGTGCAACACACGTGTGGTGAATCTAATCTAGTATAACTTAAAAGAGAGTAATATTAAATTCATATAAAAAAAGAAATAAAGATAATTTAGTCAAACTAATGCTTTTTTAAGAAAGTATTAAAAACTCATGACAAAGGAAAATGAAACATGAGAGATGCAAAATCAATAGGTGCAAATCCAAATATTTAAGCAAAGGTCATCCAATAATTATCGTCATCTCAAAATATAACAAATATAGTACGCCCCTAAAACCCTTGCAGAACTCCATTTCCAAAGGTCATCGAAACTTTTGTTCATCGTGCAAAGTTAATTCGCAACGATACACTGTTTCCAAATACATGCAGAATACTCATTATTGGGAAAAAAAATATTTGTTTTTTTCACACTGACAGCACTGCTTCTAATGCAACTTTACAGATAAAATTCCTGCTCCAAATTGTGTCGGCTTTGAGCGATTACCACTCAAATCACCCTCTTCGGATCACGAGCTGCAGCCAAATGATCCTGCAAAAACCAAACGGAACCCACCAGGGGAACAATGTTAGTTGTCACAGTCCTGAAATGAAGAAGTCTAGTTCTCTCAAAGTTTGAGAAAGATACCATACCGTTCACAATCAGATTTCACAGACACTATTGCTTAAAACAGAGACAAAAATAGATGAAATATTAAAAAGCTCTACAATGAGGTATCTAAGTACATTAAAAGAAAAGGAAAAGCAGATTATAAAATGCAGAGAACTTCCATATTACCACAAAAATTAAGGCAGAGGACCTCTTCTTTATTTTGCAGGTGGTGGTAGGCATAAAATAGATAAAGAAAGACATAGCTTGTAATGGCTACCTTAATATTCAGGGGCACATCAAGGCAGTCGCAATTTAATGCAGATTCACAGCAATACTAGAAAACAGAAGTGCACAAGGCCCAAACTTACCGAGATAAAATCAAATGCTTTGGTATCTTCTTTCTTCGAAGTGTTCATCAAGGAAGTAGGAGTTTGATTAGAAATGCTAGCATTGAAGATATCAGGGAGAGCTGAACCATAACCTTCAGCAGAATCAGCAGCATGACTAGCACTAGTGGATGGGTGCACGCTCCCTAATTGTGGGTAACTCGAAAGTGTTGCAAGGAGTTGCTGTTGAGCGAAAATGTTTCCCATAGCATTATAGTTTAGGGCCTGAGGAGCAAATGATGGATTCAACATGAAGCCAGGAGGCAAGTTATACTGCATAGCACCCAAAGGAAACATAGGATTTGCATTTGCTCCACCAGCCTGGGACAAAAGTTTGCTGTTCAAGGCATCATTAGAAGCCTGATGACAAGGATCAATAGTGGACTCTTGAAATATATTCTGATAGGGGGTGACCCCTGAGCTGCCATTCCGCTTCATGGACGACTCATTCCCATTCAAGGAGAGACTATGCATTATATCAGGAAGCTCCTTCCTAGAATTATTGGATTCCTGAGGAACTTCAACACTGGGACCAAAGATGTCAAACAGTTCGGGTCCATTTCTATTATTACCCGAATGGATTTCAGTAGCATCTGATGTGTCAACTGTCATTCCAGAAAAGAGATCAGCCTCAGGCGCCTTCTCATTACTGGTGTAAAACGAAACATCAGCAAAGGGGTCATCATCATTATTCTGTTGGCCGGAACTAAGGCCACTTGCCAAATTGTCTCCAAATAGGTCATCCATCAGAGGGGTGGCAGATGTGGATGCAATTTTTAGGCCTTCACCACTCTGCATATTTGCTAAATCATCTGCTCCAAACAGAGAATCAGAATTGTCTGTGTCTATCAAGTCGGGCATCTGAACAGCAGGGTTACAAGCATTTGCAGACCTATCTACATGAGCCACAGAATCAGCTGTTTGTCCATCATTCAGAAGACTTAAGACCTGCCCATATTCATCACATGACTTCAACTAGAGAAGATACATAACGTAATCATACATTTGTTGAAAGATGGCATGATATGCACATTAAACGTTTTTTCTCTTTTTCCTCCTGAAGCTGAGATGTATAACTCAAACTCTGTAAGAGACTTATTTAAACACCACAATTCACACCTTTATGGATCTGATGTCAGAATCACAATGGTGCATCACATGATCATGAGATAATTCATTCACCTAGTCATCTCTTTTACCTTCTTTTTTTTTTGTTAAATAAATTACGTCTCATCAGCTCTAATTCCTCCAATGGCTGAACATCTTTATGTATCATTCTCTCTAGCTTCTTTTGAGCAGAACGAGATTTGAGAGGATACCCAACTTATGATTATATAACCTAAGTTACATATCTGATCAAGGACAATCAACCTTTAAGTTATAGTTGCCCACATAAGTGAAAGATGCGAGTATCAAGTACACATGTAGTTTTTGTAACTGAAACTAGAAAGAATAGAAGCAGGGACCTATAAAACCTTGAAGAATTCAAGTGCACATAATATTTACCTCACCATGTGATAAATGCAAATTGCAGTTCCTTTTTCTCTCTGAGTCTCTCACTCTCTCTCTCTCTCTCTCTATAGTCTTTTTCTTTATAAAACTTAATCTTTGCACTTATATTTGTATATGTGTTTCCTCATTTCTATTGGAGGAGTTATAGGAGGGGAAAAAATGCGGAGTGTTCATCTTAGAAATCTTACTTTGTTTGCTTTTTCTCTTAATGATGCTTGAGGAGATTCAGAGCATTTTACCACAACATCTTTATTTTCATTGAAATAAGATGCCATACTCCCAAAGTGAGCATCATCTTTTTTCCTCAAAATAGCCTCGAGGACACAGATTGCTTTCACACGAACCTGGAAAAAAAGACGACCAAGTGAAAATATGTGAACTATTTTGAGGCCAACATTAATTAGCATAGCCTATCAGCTCAAATAAGAAACTAAGTGCCAATGCCAGTGCCAGAAAACAAAAGGTTCAAAGTTTCTACATAAAGAAGATCCATTACAATGAAATGCTTCCTATAGTGACTATCTGTACGTAGAAGAGCAACAGAATAGCATCAGGACAAACCTGCCATAAAGGTGATTGTAGTTTTGACTCAAGGGCATGAGCCAAAGCCAAGGCATCTAATTTTGATGCCTCCAGAAGGAAAACCTGAAGCACATCCCGAGTTGGCTGCAGACGAACTCCACCAGATGTTGCAATAGTTTCTAATAACCTCTCTTCTCGGGTCTTTCCAGCAGAAGAACCTGAATCGGTATTGGTTGTTTCAGTCTGAGATGCTTGAAGATCTTGAGTCCAACTTCCAGAAGCAGCATTTCTTGAAAAGCGAGAAGTGTCATTGTGAGAAGAAACCCCTTCATATCTCTCTGTGTAGTCAGTTTGTGTTGTCAATGACCTCTGAAGATTTGGACTTCTGTAACTTCCCGTGTCATTCTTTTTCAGGGATGGAGATTGTGTAAGAGTATTAAGTCCTTGTTTTATTGTAGCACTTCCCATACCAACAACCTCACTGAGGAAAGACCTCTTATCATCTGATGGCATTTCGTAGGTGGTATTACCAAAACCTTGTATCCGACCACCAAGAGTTTTTGCGGGAGGAGGTTTACTCTCTTCTGAAGAGAATAGAGCAGATAAGGCTTCCTGTGCTGTTTCACGGACTGCCTTATTGAGTGCATCACCCTTCAAAGGATCCGGTTGGCCCTTGTAGTGAATTAACTGCCGTATAGCGACTGAATTCCTTTGCATCTCCCTTCTGAATTCTGCACCAGATTTTCCGACTGCATACTTGATCACTCTGAGAGCCTGCATAAGGCAGAAAGGAGTGAGAGGATCTAAAAAAAAGGAAAAGGTGATTCGAGGATGTATGATTGAAATAATAAAGAGATGGGCGAAATTGTGGCAAAAAAATGACCATCGAAACATAAGAGGAACCTTACCTTTTGCTTAACAATAGGGGATTTGTGTTGGAGACGTTTGAGGATGAAGTCAGAGAGTTCTTTAACAATAGAGGAATGTGAGGATCTCAGCAACTCGCATATCTCCTCCAATTTGTAAACAGGCGTCACTTTTTCCTCATCTAAGGTCGCTCCATCGATCATTCGCGACCTCCAATATGACTCTACCGCCCTCCTGCTTGAATCCATTCTAATCAAAAATCACCGATCCAACTGATCTATTTATTCTATTTCAGATCAGATCACCGCAATTCCCAAATCCAAATCTACTTAGGGTTTTTCACCCAACGACCTGGGAGGAGGAGCAACACACCGCTGATTTTTCTTCCAAAATTTTACTACACTACAATTTTATTTCCTTCTCCTGCACTTTCGCCTTCATTTTTCTCATCTCCTTATCATAAAAATCTATTATTTTAATATTACAAAACCTCATATGCCTTTTAGAGTTTAGTTGTATCAGTAATAAAATGGATTTTAAAATGAAAAGAATATGATTGGTACACTAAGGGTTTGGTAATTAAAATTGGTGTAATTACACTCTCTGATAATTATACTGTCTTATTTATTTATTAGCATATAATTACAAGCATGCTATTTGGTTGCACGAGTGTAATTATAAGGTTTTACTAAATTTTAAAATAAAAGTTAATTATTTAAAATTAAAAATTTATATTAGACAAATATAAATATTTATAGATAATATTTAAGATATATATTGTCTTTTAAAAATATACTAGTATAAGTACCCGCGCATTGGGCGGATATTTTTAAATTAAAAGAAAGTCAATCAAATCTCGAACATTATAATTAATAATTCAATACCTTCTATTTTGATGTAGTTTGAAGTACTATTATTACTTTTGAAGATTTTCGAAACAATATATGCATAATTATTTAAATAAAAAAAAACCTAATAAGTTACATTCTTATATTTAGTCCCCCTCTGTCTTTTTGCTTGTACAATTGCAGTACTAATTAACCAATATATTTTACATTGATCATAATATTATTTAATAAACTTTTGCAATATAAATTAAGGCTTTCTAAGGAATCAAATAATATTACTATTTATTGAATTAAAAAAAATTGATCAAAATAAAAATTATATTACTAATAGAGAGGAAAGTTAAAATAACTATATAAAAAATACTTAATATACAAATGAATAGTTTAATTTATCTTTTAGTAAGTATGACTTTTCAAAATATAAAAATTTATTTATAAAGTATCAAACGAATAAAGAAAACTTTACCTTCCATGATATAATTTATAGAATAATTATTTTACAAAATAATTTCTAAGATAAAGAAAGGAAAACATACTCATGTTGTTATAGTACTACAAATATGCAACTACATTCAAACATGTTAAATATAATGAATTCTGGGATTATAAGATTTTAAAATTTCTAAATTATAATACTCCTTATTTATTTGGATTAAACCTTTTTTAAATAAAAGATTAATTTATTTTTTAAAAACTTTGAATTTTGAAACCGTAATTTCTTTTTTTTTAATTTAATTTTTTAGAAGTAGAATTATAATAAAAAAATTTAAAACTCATTATTTACTTGGATACACATTTTTCTCGTAAAAAAATTAATTCTTATCAACTTAGCAAAGGAGGACAAAAGGTGTATGCATTTTTTTTTAGCAATCACATTTATTATATAAGTTTTTGGCAATAACTTCATAAAATATTATAATAATGATTAAGCTATATGGTATTTTTTAAAAACTTCATTTTTTATTTTAATTTGTTTGTGATTCAGTTTTATATTTTAAATACAATAACTAAGTTATCTAATTAATTATTTGAATAAAAAATTAATTTGAGTAAAGATGCTTACTAATGATAGACTAATAACCAGGAATTTAATGAAAAATTGTGTTTCTTTTTAAAAGATATCGATAATTCATTTTTAAAACTTTAACATTTTAAATCATATTTTTTTATTTAAAAAACTTCCATTTGCTAAGTGATGGGAAGTTTTAAAAATCCCTACTTACTTGGGTACAAACTTTTTAAAAATAAAGATAAACTAATTATTTAAATTGTGACTTTTAAAATCACATTTTTTTAATTTAAAATTTTTTTTCAATTAATTTGGAAGTAGGACTGTCATGGGGGTGTTTTAAAACTCCTATTTGCTTGGACACATTTTTATAAAAAATTAATCCATAATTCGTTATACGTGCCCATGCAATGGGCAGATAATCTTGAAGTATTTTTTTATTGGTTAGATCGATGTTTTCTTCAAGTATAATAAATTGTATTATCTTTTTTTTAAAAAAAATCTACTATCATATAGTTCCTCAATAAAACGTATTCATCCCAACAACAACATATCCAGTGAAATCCCACAAGTGGAGTCTGGGGAGGGTCGAATGTACGAGACCTTACCACTACCTGATGGAAGTAGAAAGGTTGTTCCCTGGGAACCCTCGTCTCAACAACCCATAAGCAGAATAAACTAGATATAACAAAAAGTAAAATCTATCAACCAATTAGCCTATTATTCTAATTCGCGACCTTCACTTCTTCCTATCTAGGGTCATGTCCTCAGTGAGATTAAGTTTCGCCATATCATGTATAATCACCTCCGCCTAGTACTTCTTCGGTCTATCTCTACCCCGCTAAGTAATTCCTAAAACTAACCTCTCGCACCTCCTAACATGAGCATCGAAACTTCTTCTCTGCACATGTCCAAACCATCGCACCTCCGCCTAGTACTTCTTCGGTCTACCTCTACCCCTCTGTGTAACTCCTAAAATCAACCTCTCGCACCTCCTAACAGGAGCATCGGTACTCCTTCTCTGCACATGTCCAAACCATCGTAGTCTCGCTTTCCTCTTCTTATCAACCACTGGGGCCACCTCTAGTTTCTCCCGAATGGTCTTATTCCTAACATTGTCACTCCTAGCGTGACCACACATCCATCTCAACATCCTCATCTCTGCAACATGCATCTTCTGAACATGTGCATTTTTTATTGGCCAACACTCCACCCCATACAGCAAAAATGATCTAACCACTGATCTGTAAAATTTACCTTTGAGTTTACGTGGTATCTTCTTATCCGTATTCATCCCCATTTTCCATAATCAAATCTATATGAATAGTGACAACCAATAATGTAATTGTGAAATAACTTCTTTTTTTTTTTATCTTTTATGTATTTTGTCGTTGCATTGTTCACTATTTAAAATTATTAAATTGCTTATATTAATTTTTATAGTTTATTAATTAAGTATATAAATACAATTAAGCATATATGTAACCTCCCTAAAAAAGGGACAAAATTCAATTTTATTTAGTATAAAGTTATTTTTAATTCAATTTTTAGAAGATACATATGTAACTTTCAAGTCAAATTCAAAATTTAAAAATTTAACACCAATTTAATTGTCTAATTTTGAGCAAATTTGAATCTTATCTAAAAAAAAAATTTAAAATAAACTTTATCTTTTTATTGTTTCAATTTATATAATAATTGTTTCAAATTAAATAATTTTTTAAAGTAAATTTTATCTTTACATGTAAACTAATTTAATAAATTTAATATTTTTATAATTGCAATTTAGAACTACAAAGCATACTTTTTATAAGAATGACATCCCTCAAAATATCTCCTTATTTTATTATTTTTTATGTTCAAAGTGTCATCTTTATTTTGAATTAAAATAAATGATACAAAACAATATCAAGATCATAAACTTTATAAATGAAAAGGAAACAGAAAAGTTGTAACCTTGTTTTTGTTTTTATAATAATATTTTATTTAGAATACACATTAAGTTAATAAAATATGATTTGTTCTTTTTACTATGTTGTATACTGCTTAAAGGGTTTTAAATTAAATTTTAGAAACGATTATATATTGCTATATTTTGTTTTTATAATTGAATTTATTATTTAAATTTAGTATTTTTTTTATATTTGAATTAACTAATAACTAATTGAACTAATTGTCCTAAGATGCCACATGGCTTATTTTATGAATTTTTATATAAAAAAAATTAATTAATTATTAATTAATTCTTAGCAACGTGTAAAAGTAGGAAAAGAAATGTATTCATATTTTTTTGACTTCGTATTTCTAATTCTAATTTATTTATCATTCAGATTTTCAATTTAAGAATAATAACTAAGTTGTCTACTTAATTGTCAAATTAAAATTTTAATTTGAGAAAATAAATTGGATACTTGTAAAATTATTAATTCATGTCTTAATCAAACAGTTTGTTTAATATGTATATCTTTTTAACAGTTAACTTGGATACACAATTTTTTTTTATAAAAGATTAATTCATAATTAATTCAAAGAGGGACAAAAGTTGTATTCATTTTTTTATACATCACATTTATTATCTTAGTTTTTGACAATCACTTTTAAAACATTATAATAATGACTAAACTATCTAATATTCTTTTAAATTTTTTTAATTTTACTTTGTTTGAGATCCAAGTTTATAACTTAAATATAAAAATTAAGTTATGTAATTAATTGTCAGAATAAAATTTTAATTTGAGTAAAGATGCTTACAAATGACAGATTAATAGGTAGGAGTTTAACAGAAAGTTGTAAAAATTTCTATTTACATGGGTACAAATTTTTTTCAAGAAAAAAAAATAATAACTATAATTGGATTTTAAAATATAAACAATTTGAAATCTTATTTATTTGGTTTAAAGAAGTTTCATTTGTTTAGTAATGGGAAGTTTAAATCTGGTACACATTTTATTTTTCAAAATAAAGATAAATTCATTATTTAGACTGTAAATTTTTAAACCGTATTTAGGACTGTTAAGGGAGGTTTTAAAACTCCTATTTACTTGGAACATTTTTTAAAAAATAATTCATAATTATTTATAACAAAAAAAATCATTTATAAATTTCATTTTTTAGTAATTGGGAGTTTTAAAACTCCCTATTTACTTGGATACATATTTTGTTTTAAAAATAATTCATAATTATTTATTAATAAAAAATTAACAAAAATTC
Source organism: Solanum virginianum (assembly GCA_000787875.1). Taxonomy (NCBI): domain Eukaryota; kingdom Viridiplantae; phylum Streptophyta; class Magnoliopsida; order Solanales; family Solanaceae; genus Solanum; species Solanum virginianum. Next base: position 17,951 of record DF362682.1, read on the forward strand.
ATTTATAGAAAAGACTTTAAATCATTTATTTTATTTTAAAAGAATTTTGATTTTTCTAGTAATGGCAAGTTTTAAAACTCCCCGTTTATTTGGATACATATTTTGTATTTCAAAATAAAGATAAATTTATTATTTAGACTGTTACTTTTTAATAATTATTTTTCAATTAGCTTAGAAGTAGGACTGTTATGTAAAATTTTAGAACTCCTATTTACTTGGACACTTTTTAAAAAAAAAAAATTAATTCTTAATTATTTATTAGCAACTTGTAAAATTGGTAAAAGAAATATATTCATATTTTTTTACTACGTATTTTTATTCTAATTTATTTATCATTCAGTTTTTTTAATTTAAGAACAATAACTAAGTTATCAAATTAATTGTCAAATCAAAAATTAAAAAATAAAAACAAATAAGAAGTAGTTACTTGGATATCTGTAAAATTAATAATTCATGTCTTAATGTAACAGTTTATTTTGTTTAGACATCACATTTATTATTTAAGTTTTTGCAATCACTTTTAAAATATTATAATAATGACTAAGCTATCTGATATTATTTTAAACTTCATTTTTTGTTTTAATTTGTTTGTGATTCAGATTAAAGTTGAAATTGTAAAAAAATAAAATAAAAATTTGACTACATAAAAAGTCTCACTAAAAACACAAAGGGGGACATGCACAATAATTTTAAAATAGAAGTGTTGATGTGAAAAAACTGCAACAATAATAAAAAAATCATTCTTAGTAAAATCTCAAAAGATTGCATCGATCACGAAAATAGAAATCTATAAAATTTATTTAGTTAAAGTAAGATGAATCCTTCAAACGTATTGAGTAGGAACAAATTAATAAAACATGTTCAAATAAATAGGGAATTAAAAATATTTCATAAAACTACATCATATGAAAAGGAATAATATAAAAGTGAATTTTCTCTTACCATTGCAACAAAAGAGGTAGACATTGATAAAATTGACAAGCTCTTCAGCATTTTCATCAAAAACTGATTTGACATTTGATTTTGTGATTTTTTCCATTCATTCTATACCCTTCAATGAAATCAATGAATGAAAACGGATTAAGAATATCATTGGCGTGAAATAACATTGTTTAATGATATAATTCTGCCAATGAAAAAGTAATCAACATGCTCTTTCACAAATTGGTTTTATGGTTATGATCTATATATTAGAGGAAGAAAAAGGGAGAACAAAAAACTGTCTGTGAGATGAGAAATGGGGAAGTGGGGGTGTTGGGACACGACTGCTGGTTACATAAGAAAGGTAGCTACCGAGGTATTAGGGGTTTCGAGAGGGACCTTTGGTGAACGTCAGGGCGATTGGTGGTGGAATGATGAAGTTCATGGCAAAGTGAAAGATAAGAAGATCGTTTATACAGAGTGGTTAGAGTGTAGGGATGAAGATGAAAAGCAAAAACTTAAGGTAATCTATAAGACGACCAAGTTAGAAGCGAAGATGGCGGTGACGATTGCTAAGTCAGCAGCGTTTGAGCACCTTTATGAGGAGCTAAGTGATAAATGCGGGGACAAAAGATTGTATAGGCTCGTTAAAGTAAGAGAAAGGAAAGCTCGCGACTTGGACCATAGTTTCTATCTCGGAGAATCAATTTGGATTCATGCCGGAGCGGTCGACTACTGAAGCAATTCATCTTGTTCGAAGGTTATTGGAGAAATATAGGGAGAGAAAGAAGACCTTCATATGGTGTTCATTGATCTAGAGAAGGCATATGACAAAGTCCCAGGGGATGTCTTATGGAGGTTTCTAGAGGTAAAAGGTGTCCCAATGGCATATATCATGGCGATAAAAGACATGTACGATAGAGCCAAGACTCGGGTAAGAACGGTAGGAGGAAACTTAGAGTATTTTCCTGTTGAGATGGGAATCCATCAAGGTTTAGTGTTGAGCCCTTTCTTGTTTGCCTTGGTGATGGATGAGCTGATGCCTCCCCGTTTATTTGGATACATATTTTGTATTTGTTTGCCTTGGTGATGGATGAGCTGATGCGATCTATCCAGGAGGAGGTACCATGGTGTATGCTATTTGTACATGACATAGTATTAATTGATGAGACGCGGACTAAAGTTATGATAGGTTGGAGGCCTGGAAATATACCTTGGAGTCTAAAGGATTCAAGTTGAGCAGGACCAAAACTGAATATTTAGAGTGTAAATTCAGTGTTGAGAGGGATGAAGCAAACTTTGATGTGAGGCTTGCCACTCAACCTATCCCCAAGAGGAAAAACTTTAAGTAGCTGGGGTCCATCATCCAGAGTAGTGGCGATATCGATGATGATGTCACACATCGTATTGGGGTAGCTTGGACTAAATGGAGGTTGACATCTGGAGTATTGTGTGATAAGAAGATACCACTTAAACTCAAAGGAAAGTTTTACAAATTGGTGGTTAGACCATCTTTGCTGTATGGGAT
>DF362681.1:9658-41230 GCA_000787875.1 Solanum virginianum
ATTCGGAAGGGAAAGGCGATATTATGAGGGTTTATGCCCCGTTGCTCGGCAATTGATTTAGGTTACACTTACCTTATTGAAATCACGAAGTTACAATTGGTCAAATGGGCTCACAGCCACATGGATAGTTCAATGTGCTCATCGGCACCTGACCCTATTCTGCCAGGGAGATGATTATCATATATTAATTATGATGGGTTGGCCATACTATTTTTGATGAATTTGTATATGGGCACTGGTTTTATTTTTTATGAAAAAATTGTTATATTGGGTGGCATCAAGCAGATGCCAGAATCAGTACAAAGAAATTAGGGAAAGCTCCTAGATACAAAAACCTATTCACAGAACATTGAGCCATTCTCTATATCAAAAGGTTTGGTTGTTAAGCCACTAATGAAATCTACAAGAGGAATAACATCATTTACAAGGGTTAAATTGCTCCAGTTGATAGGAAACATCAAATACTTAAAGACTTCAGAGAAGAGTTAGGAGTTGAAATCCCATCAACAGATCTACGCTTTTTTTCTATCCAGATACTCCGAAACATGCATAATGGTATCATCTGCCAGATCCTCCTAATACTTCTGTCAACTACCCAAAGGTTCTACTTTCCACAGTTTCCTTAACATTCTGTGGCACTCCCAACTAACCCCAAAATTAATAAGAACATGTTCCGCAGATCAGAAGCAAATGAGCAACGCAAAAGTGGTTTGACTGTTTCTGAGCTGTCGGCACATGAAGCACCTGTTTGCTAGTGGAAACTTTCTTCTTCAAAGGTTGTTTTGAGTAAGGATTGCCTCCCTGATGGTTGCCCATGTAAAGCACATGATTTTGTTAGGGAGTATAGTTCTCCAAATCAGCTTCCAAGTCAAGTAATGGTCACTTATTTTTGAGCACACAATTTACTATAGCATGCCTTGACTGACTAAAACCCCATACTTGAACTACCACATCTTAGCTTGTCACTGTCCTGGGGGTTGAATCTGCAACCTTCTAAAATTCTGTAAAGATCAAAGATCTCCTCTAGTTCCCAATCTTGCAAATTCCTCTACGGTGGAAGCCTCATAAGGTCTGCGTACACTCTACCCTCTGCAGACCCCACTTGTGGGATTACAATGGTATGTTGATGTTCCTATTGTGGAGGAGGTCTCACGAGGTTCCAGCTCTATTTTGCTACTGTGGAGTTGGGGTTCGCAGCTAGCCGATAGAGGTTTAGGTGAGAGATCTTCAGGGGTTGGTTGTGAAGCCGGTTATCATTCCAAGGACTCACTAAATTTCCATTTCCAACTGAAAAGGAGACATCAAGAAAGAATTCATCCCTGAGCTTGCTTATGTGTTTCCCGGGCCCAAAAACATTGGGAGCTCTGCTTGTGCTGGTGCTCCAATGACTTAGTTTCCCACACTTGGCAGTCACCACCCTGACCATATCTCCATCATTTCAAAAGCAGGTTGTTATTGTGTTTGGGTAAGTCTTTGATTCCCAAACCCCCTAGGTTTTTTGGTTGGATAACCTTTGATCAGATGAATTTTATGATCTTCACTGTTGCCTTTACATAGGAATGTTCTCCTTACTTTATCAAGATATGTATATTGTCAAGAACATTGTTAATTAAAACCAACCTACCACCCATGCAGATATATTGCATTTGCCAGATAGCTAATTTCTTCTCTACCTTTTTTATCACTCCATTCCATATTTCAGCAGCCTTGTATTTTGCTCCCAGAGGTAAACCAAAATAGATTGGCAGGAAGGAGCCTATACCACAACCCATAATTCCAGCCAATTTGTCCACAATTGCCACCTCATTAACAGGAAAGATAATACTTTTTGACGTGTTGTCGTGTTGATATGCACACCTGAGATTGCTTCAAAGAGGAGACCCGTGACTTTAAGATATTGCATTTGTAGTTTCTTAACCTCATTAAAAACAAAGGTATCATCAGCATAGAGTAAATGTGAGACTGAAGCTGAGTTATCATCATTGGTGCCCACTCTAAACCCTTGTATCCATTGCAACTGTCTAGCTTGTTCCAGCATCTTGCTTAGGCCTTCCATGGCAAGACAAAACAGAAAAGGGGACAAAGGGTCACCTTTAATCCCTTTTTGTGGTGAGAAAAAGCCAACTGGAGATACTGTTAACAAGAATAGGGTATTTCACAGTAGTGAGGCTGAATTTGATCCATCTATCCCAAACCCCATTTCTTTTAGCATAGGAAGTATGTAGGCCCAACTAACCTGATCAAAAGCTTTCTCAACATCAAGCTTGCAAAGTCATTTTAGCCTCCCATCAAGCATTTCATTAGCCACTAGTGTTGCATTTGTTTTTCTCTATCTTTGAAGAACGCATTTTGCTTTCCTGAGACCAACTTCGCAATTACAAATTCAATCCTTTCAGCTAGGAACTTGGCTACAATCTTGTAGACACCGCCGATGAGACTTATAGGCCTGAAGTCTGAGTTCTAAGGCTCCTTTCTTCTTAGGGACTAGAGCAATAAAGGAGGCATTACTAGATAACCATGTAGCAGTGCTGGCGAGGGTACTTTATTCTTGCAATTGTTGAAGAAATGAATTTCTATTGAGAATTACCTAATAGTCAGAATATGAATCCTTGTGACTTGTTTGGTTGTGACTAGATGACTCTGAGACTTTATTTCGGAGATCTATCAGTGAGCTGCCTGGTTGATTTGCAGTGCCAGACTCCACCAACCCTTTATTTCTGTCTTTTCATTATTTCAAACAGCATTCTGATGTTAGACAGATTTATGTATTCTTAGATGTTCTTATACACAGGACACCTAATTTTGGTGTCGTATTGTGTTATTTTTCCTCACTTGAGTATATATAAAGATTCCTACGGTTTGAAATTACTCGTCTTATTTCAGCATTTAATTACTTTTTATTCGAAGTTAATTGGTTGGTGGTTTGGCTGGGTAGGGTTCATGATGACCCTTTGAATTTTGAGTTGTGACACTTCATTTACTACGACGGGTAATATTGGCAGAGAGGAGCTTAATAATAGCCAACCCCAACTTGTTTGGAATTGAGGCATAGTTGTTGTTTGTGTTTTATTAACGCATTATTCAAAGTTTAACACCTTGAGGAAAATGGATCTTCAACATAATACAAATTCAGATCAGCATAAAATGATTATTCTCACATATCTGCACAAACTTCTTTTTTTTAATGAAACTGATAATTTTATCTGCACAAACTTTTGACCAACTCAAATATAACACCAGAAAATATTATTTTATTCAGTGATATATTTAAGTCATCGAAAATTGAAATTAGTCACTCTTTAATCTGTTTTTTTTCCAAACATAATGCACAATATAAGTGAAACAAATAAAATTCATGGTAAGACATACATAAATATGTCTTCATCATACAATATCAAGTTCCCATCAACTTCTAATCATCTCATTCTTTAACTTATCCCCATTAGACTTTAACCCAAATGACTCATCACTTCTCCGAATTGATCAATCAACCAACTGCAGATGACACATGTGGGACGTTTTTGATAGTTTACTCCTAAGTTACAATGAGTGTCAAAAGGTCAATACGTGTCAAAAGTCACTTCTCATTCACACCCATATAGGATATCGATATACTTCCACCACGCAAAGATGTTATCTTTTTTCTCATTCACAACCATAATAGATATCAATATTACTTCCACCATGCAAAGATATTGCCTTTCTGGTCAAAGAGAATGTCTATGACTCACATGGCGTGAGTATTAAGAACGGGATTCTTTCACTTATTGTAGGCATTTAGCTTCATCTTTGGTAGTTACTAATGATCAGAAAGCTAAAAAGGATCAAACACAAAGCCCAGAAAGAAAGAGCGATGTTTCTTGATCTTCACTGTTGCCTTTACATAGGAATGTTCTCCTTACTTTATCAAGATATGTATATTGTCAAGAACATTGTTAATTAAAACCAACCTACCACCCATGTAAATGTACAATCCTTAGAATTAAATGTTGGACATTCAAGGCTCACTCACATTTTCAGAGGGCTTTTCGGTTTGAGGAATAGATGAAAAAAGGAGTTGTATCAGGAAACTGTAAAGCAAGACCCGGAGAACTATTAGGTTCTTTAACCTGGGGGTATTAGATGATCTATGCCAAGGGACACTGCAGAAGTCCTAGCATGTTAGAACAGAGATGGGAATCAGTCAGGACATAAGGAGAGATGGAAGATTGTCCCTGCCTGCATCTGGTGGACAATTTGGAAGGAAAGAAATCAGAGATGTTTTAAGAACAAGTGCATCACCTTCCAAAGCCTAAAAATGAATTGTTTAGCAACCTTATGCTTTTGGTGCACCCATATTGTACCTAAGGATCCAGGGGAGATTACTCTTTTGTTAGACAATTGAAGGACGTAGGTGATAGATCTCTTTTGGTTATTCCTATATACTTGATGTAATTACTACAGGAGTACATTATTGGTGTACTTCTCTTGTTCATAATACCAGTCAACCTTATCAAGAAAAAAAAAGGAACTATTTAGGTTATGTAACATGGATAAAATTTCAATTTACAGAGGATAGCAAGCATTATCATTGGATGGAGCAAAAAGTGCACTTGTTCTTTGTGAAACTAAAGCAAAAAAATAGTGGACATGAGTTCAGCATAGATCATTAGTTTTTTAAAATGTTTAAATTATCATGTCTTCAGCATGTACTTTTGTACCCAAATTGACAACATAACCTCCATCGATTGGACATACAAAGTCAAAGCACCTCAACACCCCAACCAATCTTCTCTAACGTTTAATGTCGAAGAGCAATTAAACAAGGATTCACGGGAAGCAATAATAGTTACAATCACTTCTGCCATTACTTCGATGTCACAGTCTATGTTCATGACAAAAAGTGTCGATACCTTAGTTATTATTTCACGTCTTTTACTTTCTTTTTGTAAGTTAAGACTTCTATTAGTAAAAAGTTGTGTAGCCCAGATCTAGAGTCGTATTACAGAACAGGAGGGCTCCTGCATTTTCTATAATTATTTTTTGATAACCGAAATATCCAAGGCTAGTGGCAGACGGTTTGAAACTCAGTGTATAATGAGTCCGCTCATATTCCCTTCTCCTCTTAAATACCAGGCTTACATAGGCTTCCACTTGGTTCTGGTCTCTTTTCTTCAGTGACAGGATTCCAACCTGTGACGTGCACCGAAGCCACACATCATGTGTTGTGCTCTTACCACACATCAAAGCCTTAGTGGCTGTTTGGATTAGCTTATTTTAAGTTCTTTTGAGCCAAATTAGCTTTTAAGCACCTTTGGAGTGTTTGAGTTAAAAAAAAAAAAAAGGAGTACCTAAAAGCACTTGGTTCTAAGCTAAAACCATAAAATTGAGTCAAAAGCCATAAGTTAAAATTTCTAACTTATCACTTTTGGCTTATAAGCAAAAGCCGAAAGTCAATCCAACCAAGCTCTAATCCTGGGGGCTTAGCTCATGTTTTATAATTTTTGGTTTTGGTTAAATTAGAGATTAGACTTTAGGCTCATCTTCGACATGGGCCAATCACATGCATTGCTACATCTCAAAAGCTTGGTCTCCAACTTAATAGGTTTGGTTAACATCTAAGTCTGGTGAAGATGGCCCCAAGCTAGTCTGGTTCCATACTGATTTTAATAATCTGAATCCCCCAGGGAGTGTTGCTTGCAGGACTTTTACTTACAAGAAGACTGGAAGGAGGAGACATTCAAGATAACTGACACTTATATGCCAAAAGAGTTTCATCTGAGAGCCAATAGGGTGCCTCCACTGTATATATGATCAGGAATGTATAAAGCAAGTCTAAGTGTTAGACTAATGTGGGGGTCTGCTTGAAGCAATTTATATGAAGTTCCAGATTCAAGGTTTAGAACTGTCATGAATTATGAAGAAATTTGGTGATGAGCTTTACCATAGACCCAAAGGACCAGGGGATGACAAAAGAAAACATCACAGAATTTCCTGGTTACCCATGGATTCTTAGAAAAAGAAAGACGTATCAATAGAATGCAAAGTATAATTTATGGTGCTTTTTCAGCAGGACTTTACTGCTAAAACTTGAAAGAAAAGAAAAAATAACCTTTTATATTTGACAAGAAAAAGAAAAAGCAACTCCTAAAGAACCCAATTGTAAGCCAGCCCCGATATCAGATTTTCCATAGGAAGCATGCAACAGCAATGGAAGCCTTGTGATGCTATTTATGTGTACCCACGAAAATGGTGCAGCATGGATATTAAGGATTCATAGTACGACCCCAATTGATTTGGGTAGAGGCCAAGTTGTTGCTGTTCAATACAAAAAGCAGAAATGTATTTGGTTCAGTTCTATCTAACTTCAAATTATTGCAACTTTCCCATAAGAACACAAGTACTCTCCCTAGTGATTTCATAGTTACAAGGGCAAAATTGATGGCACTGTCTACCGTCAAAAGAAAGATAACATGTACATATGGCTAATCACATGCGCATGAATGACCAAGACGCATATAATCAAGCATCTACATACTTGATGTAGATACTTCTGTTGAGTTTTGTTGAGTAAATAGTAGCCAACTATGACATAATACTTCTGCTGAGATTCCGGAATCCTTACATACTTGAGGGAATTAGGAGTCCTTTTCAAATACATACCGGCAAACTTTTGAGCAATCAGTGAAGCTCACGCAAATGGCCAACAATTATGAAAACATAAAAGAGACTCTCAGCAATAAGTACAGCAGATAAGGTAACTCAAAGTGATTTAAACTTTCAAACAGAGGCAAAAACATTCTACTTTACTTCTGCCAACTTGGCAAGAGAAATTAGTGGTTTTCTTTTGCTTACTTGGCCCAATTAGGTGGAGAAGACACAAATGGATGATTAGTAGCAGTAGCATTAGGACTCCCAAACATGATTTCACTTTGAGCAGCATCTTCAGACTTGAGAGAAAATTGACTCTCACCTCCTGCATATGTACCAAAAGGAGCTTTTGGATACCTACTTTCAGCACTACCAGGCAAAATAGTACTCTGTGTCCCACCATTCTGGCAACTTCCTGTATAAACTGTGGGGGGCGGATGACAGATGGAGTGGAGTTGTTCATCATTCTTGAACAGTGAAGCCATTGTCCTTGGAGGTGTAGGAGTCACATTTGATGTATTGAGATCTGTACTCAAACACCAGTTGATTGGAGAACCTATCAAACTTAGACCAGCTTGACCAAGCGGAGAGCTGTTCCACATCTGCCACGTTCCTACATTATTTGCACCATTTGAAACATTCATTGGCACTGCATGCATGTCCTGAGCATTAGGAGTGTTGGGGAAAAGAAAAGACCCAGCATGCCTTTCCTCTGGAACACGCATTCGTGATATTGGAGACTCAATTGGTGAAGGCCTGGTCACTTCAGAAGATGCATTCACATTTTTTACCACACATGGGCTATCCAGTCCTGTATCTGACACAAAGCCAAGGTCCACTTCCAGCTGAAAGTCATCAAGGGACTCACAAACTGGTCCAAGCAATGACACCGGGTCTGGAACATAACAAGGATCTTCAAAATTCTCAAACTCTTCTGCCAATAACTGACCTGTACCATCTCCAATTCGAGGATGTATTGCTCTCGGGGACGATGGAATAGTTGTACTACAACTGGCGGACCCACAAGGAAAAGAAGTTAAAGTAAAAGGCGATGGGAGACCAAAGCTTATGGGGTTGTCAAAAGATTGTGTAGCTGGAGTCTGACAGGAAGGACTCAGAATTTCTGGTTGAGGCTTAACACTTGGTCTGCTGATTACATTTGAAGAGGCGGGAGAAACAGTAGATGATCGAGTGAATAGTTGCTGCCAGGACTTTTTAGGAGTTGTAAATGGTTGAGGTTCAATAAGCACCTGTAAAGAACAGAATTAACCTGACCATTTAACAAGAGTCCCATGTCTCATTAAACAGCCAAAATCATCTTCTAAAAGGCCTACATTTTTCACGATATGATATGATCTCTCTGTAAATTCAGGTTAGATAAACAAGATGAACATGCCAAAAATAGATTACATAAGTGGTAAATGAAGCTATAAGCTGCAACTTTAAATTAAATTCAAAGTTACTGAGAATTCAATACTCCAGAAGTACCAAACAAGATACTTGATGAAGAGGAGCACTTAGATATAAGCAATCGAAATATAAGATGACAAGAAACTTACAGGCCGATTCATACTCCTGTCATCTCCACTTGGATTCAGCTTTCCAGTTATGCGATCTGACTGAGATAGTTCCCTCCTAGAAGCATTATGGACAGGATCTATAGTCGTATTAGATTTCTGCTCTCTAGGAATATTAGAAGCATTACTTTTGCCAAAAAAACCACCTCCAGTAAATGCTCGAGAAGATGATAAGAAAGTACCCCTCATACGATCCAAGTACCTAGTACCGACATTTCCATAGTTATGACTGCCAGAAGAACCACTCTTAAAACCATGTAAAACTTCTGCATTATGTGTTTTAATGCTTTCAGGCCCATTTTTGTGTTGGTGCCTTCTATCACCATCACTCTGTCTATTTCGCACACTCTCCTTGCCTTGTCTTTTATCCAACTCTTCCACATCTGAGTTACTTTTGCTAGATCCCCTGTCTCTTTCTTTCTTCTTCTCCTGCTGCTTCTTTTCTGCTTCCCTTTTACTATCCCGTACTTTAGCAGAGGGAAACCCCTTCCCCCGCTCTTTCTCTGCCTCCATCTTTTCATCACGCAATCTCCTGCGTTCTTCCACCAGTCTAGCAACCTCCTCTCTTTGCTTTCGCTCCTCCTCCTCTGCTAACTCTTTCTCCAACCTAGCCAGCCTCTTTTCCTCTGCTTTTCTCCTAGCTTTCTCACCTCTACTCTCCTGACAATTTCCTCCATTATCACCTCTTTTATCCATCATTGCTCTCCGTTCTGCATCCATTGATGCATCCCTTCTAGAGGAGCCTATCCTAAAAACCTTTCTACATAGCCACTTGATACTAAAGAAAAAAGCAGTCAGTGCCTTGCAGGCAAAAGCAAAAATACGAGAATATGACTTCTCTGCTAAACAGTGCTCCACCCCAAGGAATCCATCACCAGTCTTGCTCCAAGAATCTGACTTGCTAACAAAAGATCCCCCAACCCAATTCCCATTCTCTAACCAATCCTGCCCACACATCCACCTGTTATCTGACCAAACCTTTCCATTTAACATCTTCCCACCTTTCCCAACCAAATCTCTCAAAATCCCTGAATTCGAAAGCCCCAACCCTGGCGGCACCGGCAAGTCTAAAATGGGTCTCTTAGAAATATGCCCACAATATGAACACATGAACTTGCCACCACCAGGATTCTGATCCCTATATGGAGTCAAACAATTTCTACACCTCCGCGTTGCTGTTTTCCTTAATTTCTGCATTTCAATAGCCTCAAACCTCTTCTTTTCCCTAAGTGTCGCAGTTCTTCTGGCCCGCCAAGCAGACAACTTAGGCATCAAAACCTCATACCATCCAAGAGTAACGACTAGCACAATCACACATGCAAGCCTTGGTGATGTGATTTCAAACCGAAATGCTGGTGGAAATAACTGTGATAAAGCCCATAACCCAATCAAGGGAATCACTAACCAGGGTAACATGGTTGCAACTCCCCGTGACCACTTCTGGATCGCACACAGTATACACATTATCCTTTCAACCCACACGTATCTTCTTCCCTGTCTCGAAAATGGGATCAAATCAAAAATAAAATTTCTTGACTCACGAAAATACTATTAAAATCAAGGAACCTCTCAATCTTCCCTTCTGTAACAACAACAATAGCCCACAGCTCCAACAATCCAATGAAACCACCTACCTCTGAAAGTTCCCCTTTTCCCCCAAATTTTCGATTGCAAAATACCAGCTCTTCAATTCTTCAAAACCCTAACAAGGCGAATCGTGAGAAAGCACCTATGAAGCGAAAACAAACGCGTCGGGGTTCAAAAAAAGGTGTTTCATTTTAGCTCCAAAACCTAATGGACACGAAAAGAATAAACAAAAAAAGAATTTGTTACAACAATGGCGAAGGAAGCAAACAAAAATGAAGAAAAATGAGGAGCTCACTGATTCAATGCCCATCGGAGATTCATCGGAAACTAAGCGTCGGTAGCCGGAGAGGGTGACGGTCCCTTTGGGTACAATTTTCCGTCGCGAGATAAACTGTGAAGATTGTTGGATTGATGATAGAGAAAATATTTTCGTTTTTGCTTTTTTATTTTTAGAGGAGATAAGAGAGAGAAATGTGTCTTCTGATCATATTGGCAGTAATTGAACCGGGGGATGTATGAATTAAACCAAACCGGTTTATTATTGTGATTTATTTACTTAATTATGACTGTCGTTGGCTTTGATTAGTGGAGTAACAACAATAATAATCTATGCCACATATAAATGGATACATCTAATCTAGTCACCGCGGATAATTTTCTAACAAATGTGCCAATTTTATTTTAGATTCGTATGCTACAAATAATTGCATTGTGCAATTTTATTTTAGATTCGTATGTTATAAACAATTGCATTTAATGTGCGGCTTTTGTTCTTGAGGGTTTAATGAAATGGAACAGACAAAAATATTTCATGAGTTGATTGGATATAATATGAAATTATTTTATTTCTTATGTAGATAGTTTATTTCAGTATTATATTAAAATTTTATGATAAATTGTTTTGAGATTTAATAATATTATAATATATTGTGAAATTAGTATCCTAATATCATGATATACTGTGAAATCATTGTCCATATTATGTCAATCAAATGATCCCTAGAAGTTAATAATTCTAAAAATTTAAATTTTTATTGTTCGAAAATGCAATAACAGTTCTAAAATAAGCCTAGTAAAGTCTTTATTAGGGATGGAAAAAAGTATTTATTTTAAGAGCCAAAATTGTGAGCCTGATCAATTATTGATGATTTTATTCTTCTTAAAAAATATTAAAGTAGATTTTCTACTTTTTAAAAACATCTTGAATTAAACTACTCAAATTTTTATATCAGTAAACAAGAAATTATGATGATATATTCCAAACACATGGCTAAAATTTTATTAATTATATTAATCCTCTAGAATATAGGTAAATAATATCAAATGTACCAAAATACCCTTTAATCTTATGACTTGAAATATGTCACTTGGAAAGTCAAAATTAAAATTTTGCCAAAAAACGGAAATTGATCATTCTTTTTTAAACAGACCAAAAAGAAAAGTAGATCATTCATTTTTAAACGTCAAGAGTACCAATATGCCCTGAGTGTAATAATATGTGAACATTCTAAATCAATATATGTGGAAATGTCACCATAACCCATAATAGACCAAGTTGTTATAATATGGAATTTCGGTGTTGTCTCTACATAAAAAAATAGAAGTCTATTTGTTAACATAGAACTCTACATGTCATAAGTTATGTGGAACCACTAGCAGCACATATCAGGAAATTATAAATCCTGTGTGGCACGTAGTTATAGGACAATAAGTTTTATTACTAACGGGTCATGTCTCAACTAGCGGGTGACCCTTAATTCCAAGGTCCTCTTGATGCTAAGTCAACATCCCATGGAATACATAATATAGACATAAAGTCATACTTGTCATAATTCGTCATAATTCATACTTGTACACCATCATAGGCTTGATCATAGTCTCATAGTTCATAAAGTCATGCATAAGAATAGTTCATTTCATACCAACTACAAAGTGGGAGGTGCATCATCAATACACTGACCATATCAAGTGTAAGGTGGGAGGTGCATTCCTTTCACCAGTACACTGATCATAATGAGTGTAGAGTGGGAGGTGTGCTCTCATCATCAATACACCAACCATATCAAGTGTAAGGTGGGAGGTACACTCCTATCATCAGTACACCGATCGTAATGAGTTTAGAGTGGGAGGTGTGCTCCCATCATCAGTATACACCATCAAGAGTAGTGTAAATGAAACGCCTCGAAAATGTGCCTCAAAAATGCCCATAATCGTGATTTTCATATATCTTAAAATTTGTGCGTGATATCGAAAAATTGACTTCATATACTTGATCAGAGGGCAAAATTGAGTGGGAAATGAGTATAACCCCAATTTTAGAGGACCCGTAGCGAAATTTCATTTTCGCCAAATTTTTAATTTCTAATAGGGGTCCTCGATGCCTCCGCGACACAGACCAATCGTTGAGGTGTGTTAGCACTTCCTTAATTCTCCTATTTCGGCCTAAGGCATTGGGGTCTTAGCCTCATGCCCATTTATGCGTGAAAACACCTATACTTAACCATTTTCAACCCTATAACACTCAAGATACTGTCAAAACCCTTTCTAACACTTGACCAAATATTTCACCCAAATTCTAGTGTCTTAAACTTAATTTCAAATCTCAAGAACTTCATTCAAGCTTCAAGTTCTCGTTCAAATCTACATCAAGGATATCCCCAAATTTGAGGTATGTGGGTTTCAACCATTGGATCCTTTCACCCATGGTGTCCAACCTTCCTTTTTATGAAAATAGCATGTTTTCAAGTTGTACTACTTACGGGCATTACTTATTATGGATTATGATTATAAACTATATTGGGGTTTTATGAAATGATAATTGGAAACACAAGTCTGCCTATTTCAAGCTTATACTATGAAATGGTTTGTCTATTATGACTATGCATGTTTTGAGTTATGAAACTATAATCTATTATGAGATTTGATGAGGGATTTCAAGCTATCTGGCATGGGTGTTTTACTATGTGTTGGTGGGTTGAATTATAATGAGTTTTCTCATATGATTTCACTCTTGAATTGCATGATTTTGAACTAGTATTACACCCCCGCCAAGTGTTTGATAAAATATCTTGACATGAATTCTTGAGTTATTGATGGTTTATTATATGTTTTATAAGTCAAGTGGCTCTACGATGATTAAGGAAATGTATATATGTGAGTTGAATACATGAAAAGTATCTATAGTGTTGTAAGTTGACCACACCTTGTTAGGGGGTGACATGCCTCAACCACTATAATGGGGGGTGACATGCCCATCTACCTTATTGAGGGGTATGTACCTTGACCACTATGATCAGGGGTGATATGCCCATCTACCTTGTCGAGGGGTATGTACCTTGATCACTATAATGGGAGGTGACATATCCATCTACCTTGTCGAAAGGTATGTATCTTGACCAATATGATGGGGGTGACATATCGATCTACCTTGTCGAGGGGTATGTACCTCGACCACTATGATGGAGGTGACATGCCCATCTACCTTGTTGAGGGGTATGTACCTCAACCACCTTCCAAGGGGGTGGCATGCCTTGGAGTTCAAGTAAAGCTTGCTTGGGCTATGTGGATATGGTCTCTTCCTACATACGTATTATGTTCTACACAAGCATATGATTTACAAGCATGTTTTACTTCAAGCATTGATCATGCATGCCATATTGTTATTATACTTATCCATTGCTTATGCTTATGAATTTTGACTATGTTGTCTATGTCTCGTTATGTTGCATCCTACATACTTAGTACATTCAAACATACTAACGCATAATTCTATGCCTATATGATGTTACCATGTAGGAACCAGAGCTCTTCATGATCATCCTCCATGTGGCTAGCTTGGCATCTTGAAGATAAGCTTTTGGTGATCCTCAAGTTCAGAGACACTAGCTATGCTACTCTTGCTTTTGTTATTTCTCTATGTTGATCTTTTGATACTCTAAGGGTGAGCTCGGATAGTGTCTTGGATCCCGCTCTAATCTATGTTTAAATGTGTTTTTAGAATAATTGATGTAATTATGTTATGATCTTGACTCTTGAATGTTTTATAATTATCCAAGACTTCCCTTAGTCCCCTTTCCTCTTCTTTATGTCTCTTGTTGTTGATGTTTTGTTTCTGTGACCAAAGATATATAATTGATATGCTAAAAGATTGTTTGGGGTTCCTTCGGATTCCTTATTCACCATGTCACGTCTAGCCCCTAGGCTTGGGTTGTGACATTCTCAATGCGATATTTGTGGGTTTTAAGTGTTTTCCTGTTTAGATTTGCAGGATTGCAGGTTGGCTATGATTTGGGGCAAAATTGTAGAAGTTTCTAATTTTTGATGATTTACGAGACCATCTATGGATCTTAGAGCATTCTACGAGTTGTAGAGGATGTCTCATGACAAATTTTAGTGAAGAATGATTTCTGAAGATCAGCTCAACGAGATTTGCAGACGAGTCGCAGAGCATTCTACGAATCATATAGATAGGTTTCGTAAAGATTTTTAGTGAGGGATAATTTGATGAAGTTAAAGCCTACGAACATGCACTATGAGTCATAGATCAGTTTATGAGTCATGAAGTTATGTCGTAGAAGAGAAGTCCAAAATCCAAGAGCTGACTACGAGACCTCGACTATGAGCCGTTGAAGATATTACGAGTCATAGAGACCTTTCGTGGAGTTTGCCGATCAGTTTTTCTATTTTATTTGGGACTTAATTATAATTACTAAAAATAGTACTTTTAGGTTATTTTTCAGGGAAGACGTCATTACTCAGTAGTTTTAGGGTTTGTACTTGGAGAACTCAATACTTGGGAGAGAAGATTGTGAGAAAACACTTGTGGGTAAATTTGATCTTCAATCTTGTGATTCTCATCAATCTTGGATTTGCTTGATTTCAATTCAATTGTGTAAATGTTCAATTATGTTTTCTCATTTCATAATTTCTTCATCTACACATAGCATGAGTAGCTAAATCCACAACTAGGGTTGTGGAAACCATGAAGAACTAAGTAAACCAGGATAATTTGCAATCCTCGGATTAGGTATATGCATATATTAATCAATTCTCTTTGTTTTGCATATTTTCTAGTAGTGGCCAACATTAAAACCCGCCTAGTGTTACTGACTAGACCAAGGTAGTAATGAATAGGAAAAGAGATTGATTAATAGGATTTAATTGATCTGCTCTCATCTATCAACTGAATTGGGCCAAGGGGAGCTTGTACTGGGACTTATAGGTAATGGTTAATATTGCATACTATAAAGATGGGCCAAGTCGCATAGTGAAATTCGCCTCTCATCTTTGACCAAAGAGCTTGGTGAACTTACATTACCATCCTGCATGCTATACACTAGATAATAATTGGGTTATCCAGCGAGTTGGGGAATCATTGGGAATATAATACTCTAGTTGCTCTCTATTATTGATTGTCTCTTGTGATAGTTAGTTTAGTTTATTTTCTTATTGAATATTGCAACCCCCCCTCTTTTGGGCAATTGAGTTGGTTAACTACTTGGATTGCTTTGTGGTGAAGTTGTCTTGAGTCTATGTATTCCCTATAGGCTCGACCCTAACCTTGGTTAGGTTTTATATCTTGACAATGACTGATTTATCCTAAAAAAGGAGATGTAACTTGGCGACATCAAGATTTTGACGCCGTTACCGGAGAATACGGCTAGACTTAGTTAGATTCATTAAGTAATTTGAGTGTTAATCCTTAGTTCCCTTTATTTTACTTTTGTTTTTATTTTTATTTCTTTGCAGAGTGTATAAGTAGTGTATGCCCAATACTCGGAGTCAAGGCAATCCCTTAACTCCACTTGATCCAAAGATCAACTAAACTATAAGAAGAATGGCCCAAGAAAATGCCAACAACACGACTAATGCAACCTTGAACTGGATAATGATGATGATGATAGGAATGAGAACCCACCTTATTTGGAGGATATTTCATAACCTCGGGAGTTCAATGCCAATGCTTACCAGTGGAATCAGTACAGGTTGAACCCCATGGCTATGAATGTGACGGGAGCTATTATGTTGCCACCACTATCGGCAGATACAAAGTTCACAGTTTCTAGTGAGTTACTTCAGATGCTGCAGAACGTAGGCTGTTTGCGGGCTTACCATCATAGGATCTACACAACCACTTGCACAATGTGGTATTTGTTTGTAAGAGTATAATAGGGACACAAAATCTGCCTATGGATGCTGTGGGATTTCGTGTCTTCCCATTAGCTCTTATAGCCAATGCTGCACTATGGCTATTTGAGCTCTCGCAGAGTTTAATAACTAGCTGGGCAGATTTTCAGAAGGCCTTTTTGGAGAGATACTTCCTAAGATCGAAGAAGCTCAAGTTGAAGGACCAGATCAACAACTTTGAGCAACTTCCTGGTGATGCGATAGGCACTATTTGGGAGCGGTTTACTAAATGTCTGAGAAGCATCCCTGATCATAAGATAGTTGATGATGCCATGGTGGAAATCTTCTACCATGCTCTTGATAAGAATGGTCAGGCTTGTGCCGACACTATCATAGGGCCCATGTTTCTAGATCAACCATTTGCAAGGATTGTCAAACGTATAGAGCAAGTGGTCAAGACGAATCGTGCATGGGGACAACAGGATAGAGCTTCTATGAAGGGTTCATATGCTGTCAGATTGGGTTCAGAGCAAGCCAAAATCAATGAAGAAATTATACAACAACTTGCTCAGCTTTGCAAAAGCATGGATATGGTGATCAAGCAGAACCAAGAGAGAGTGAATGCAGTGGTTCACCAACCTCCACGTGCATCCATGTATGAAGAGCCATACTATAAGAAGGACACATATTTTTTGAATGATCAGATGGGGGGTTTTTGCACCAACGGACAGGGGTCCAATCAGGACTATTGATGCCAAGGTCAAGGAAACCAAGGTTGGAACTATGATAGATATGGAGCTTTTAGAGACAACCATGGTGGTTATTATGATAGGAACAGGGATCCAGATGTAGATTGGGGTCGCAGAAAAGGCTTAAAAAATGGTCCTTATGTGCCACCACACAATCGAGATATGGGTACAGGCAATTCCAGAATGGAGGAGATGTTTGACCGCCTGTTGAAGAAAGCTGAGACATAGGATAAGACTCTAAGAGGCATGAATAAGATATTTCAAGTATAAATCAGAAAATAGAGTCCCATTATGTGGCTATTAAACATCTTAAACAACAGTTTGGTCAAGTGTCAACTCAGTTGAATCAGTGTCACAAGGGTACATTACCTAGCAACTAAGTGCAAAATACTATTAATGCAGGGCAGTGTATGATGGTTACCACTAGGGGTGGTAGCCACACTATTGATCTTCCTATGCCAATTGATGAGAAAGATGTCAGTGGGGAGATAGTTGCAACAAAGGATGTGGATGAAGGAGATGATCATGACAAGGATAGGGTGAGTGAAGCAGCTGAAGCGCCATAAAAGTTTAAGCCCATCCCTAAGCCTCCTCCTCCTTTCCATCAAAGAATCAAAAAGAGGGAGGAGGAAGGCAAGTTCAAGCACTTTTTCTCCATGCTTAAGCAACTATCCATCAACATCCCTCTCATTAAGGCTTTGGAGAAAATGCCGGGCTATGCAAAGTATATAAAAGACTTGGTCACTAAAAATCGCATTGTGAGTCAGGAGCTCTAAAGAGCTTCAACATTGCAGTGTTAGTGCTACAAAGTCCTTAGCTCAGAAGCATAAAGATCCAAATGCTTTCACCATACCTTGCACTATAGGTGATGTGGAGTTCGCAAGAGCACTATATGATTTAGGTGCCAGTATCAGTTTGATGCCCCTTGTAGTCTACAAAAAGCTTGGATTAGGAGACCCTATTCCTACTAGTATGCGGTTGTTAATGGCAGATCGAATGGTGAAGAAGCCCGTGGGGATACTCTATGATGTACTGGTTAAAGTGGAAACATTCATATTCCCTACAAACTTTGTGATCCTTGATTGTGAGGTTGATTTTGAAGTTTCTATTATTTTGGGAAGGCCTTTCTTAGCTACCGGTTGCACCTTGATGGATATAAAGAAGGGCCAACTCAAGTTCAGATTTGGGAAAAATAAGGTCCTGTTTAACGTGTGTCAACAAGAAATGAAAGACAATGATGTGAGAGAGGTTTCTGTTATTGAGATTATTGATGATGCTGAGCTAGAAGTACCACTTGAAGTAAGATTGGGTGTTGGCACTTTGGAGGTAGTGTTGATAAATTTCGATGGTGATGATATCCTAGACCATGAGGAGATAGTAAATGCTCTAAGGGTGTCTTATGGTCCTAGGCGCCAAACTAAGCTAGAGCTAGATTTGTAGAATCGGGAGTCACCACCCACAAAGCCTTCCATAGAAGACCTACTGGTGTTAGAGTTGAAGGCCCTTCCAGCACATCTTAAATATGCATTTTTGGGAGCTAACAACACCTTATCGGTCATAATAGCTGCAGATCGCTATTTGAGCTCTCGCAGAGTTTAATAACTAGCTGGGCAGATTTTCAGAAGGCCTTTTTGGAGAGATACTTCCTAAGATCGAAGAAGCTCAAGTTGAAGGACCAGATCAACAACTAAGGCCATTGGATGGAATATTGGAGACATTATTAGTATCCTTCCTGAAGTATGTACACACAAAATCCAATTAGTCAAGGACTACAAGCCGAGCATTGAGCATCAAGGGTACTTGAACCCTCATATGCAAGAGGTTGTGCACAAAGAGAGTATTAGATGGCTAGATGCAGGAGTAATCTATCTGATCGCCAATAGTGAATGGGTGTGCCCGGTGCAGTGTGTTCCAAAGAAAGGGGGTATCACAGTGGTACCTAATGCCAATAATTAATTGATCCCAATGAGGCCAGTTATAGGATGTAGGGTGTCCATGGATTACAGAAAGCTCAATGCCTCGATAGAGAAGGATCACTTTCCTCAGCCATTCATGGATTAGATGTTGAATAGACTAGTGGAAAAGGGGTGGTACTATTTTCTCGATGGGTATTCAGGCTATAATCAGATCATCATCGCTCTAGAGGATCAGGAGAAGACCACATTTACATGCCCCTATAGCACCTTCGCATTCAAGAGGATGCTATTCGAATTGTGTAATGCCCCTGCGACATTTCAGAGATTCATGATGTCTATTTTCTCAGACATGGTGGAGAACACTATTGAAGTCTTCATAGATGACTTTAGTATAGTTGAGAACTCATTTAAGGATTGTTTGAAGCACCTACATAATGTGTTACAAAGACGCATTGAAAGTCATCTGGTACTAAATTGGGAAACATGTCATTTCATGGTGAAAGAGGGTATTGTTTTGGGGCACAAGATATCTAATAAAGGCATTGAAGTCGACAGAGCTAAAGTGGAGGTGATTGAGAAGCTCCCACCACTCATCTCAGTAAAGGGTGTGAGGAGTTTCTTGGGACACGTAGGATTCTATCAGAGGTTCATAAAAGACTTCTCTAAAATTGCACACCCATTGTGCAAATTATTGGAGAAAGATGCTAAGTTCGTGTTTGATGATGCATGTCTGAAAGCCTTTAAAGAGTTAAAGAAGAAATTGATCTAAGCGCCAATTATTGTGGCTCCAGACTGGTCTAAGCCTTTTGAGATCATATGTGATGCAAGTGGGGTTGCTGTAGGTGTGGTATTGGGACAGTACAAGAAGAAGATATTACATCCCATGTATTATGCCAGCAAAGCCCTAAATATGGCCCAGAAGAATTACACTGTCATAAAACATGAGTTTCTTGCATTGGTCTTTACATTCGAAAAGTTAAGGTCATATCTGTTGGGGGCCAAAGTACTAGTGCATATAAACCACTCATCACTTAAATATTTAATCGCTAAAAAGGATGTGAAGCCAAGGTTGATGAGATGGGTGCTTCTCTTGCAAGAGTTCAACTTTGATGTCATTGACAGAAAAGGGATAGAGAATTAGGTTGCAGATCACCTCTCCAGATTGGAAGCTGGGGCAATGATGAAATTTGATGATAGATTGGAGATAAATGATTCCTTCTCTGATGAGAGAGTATTGGCTACATCGCATGATCTGATACCTTGGTTTGCAGACTATGCAAACTACTTGGTGAGTGATATTTGTCACCTTATTTAAACACACATCAACGTTAGAAGTTTATGTCTGATATGCGGAAGTTCTTTTGGAATGACCTATACTTGTTCCGTGTATGTGCTGATGGGATTATTCGTCACTATGTTCCTGAGGTCAAAATAATGAGCATACTTGGGGCATGCCACTTGTCATTGGTAGGTGGACATCATAGTGGGATTCGAACAACCCACAAAATCTTATAATAAGGGTATTATTGGCCCACCATCTACTAAGATGCCTATGACTAGGCCAAAGCTTATGACAGGTGCCAAAGAGAAAGTGGGGTTTCTCATAAGCATAAGCTCCCTCTAAACCCTATTATGAGTTATTTGATGATGGGGGATAGATTTCATGGGATCATCTGTTAGTTCACATGGAAATAAGTACATCCTAGTTGATATGGATTATGTATCAAAGTGGATAGAGGCCGTAGCTCTACCTAACAATGAGGGCAAAAGTATCATAGAATTCCTGAAAAAGAACATCTTCTCATAGTTTGGCACCCATTATACAATCATCAGTGATGGAGGTTCTCACTTTCATAATAAACCTTTTAAAGCTCTTCTTGAAAAGTATAGAGTGAAACATCGGGTGGCGACGCCTTATCATCCTCAGACGAGTGGGTAGGTGGAGGTGTCCAATAGGGAAATCAAACAGATTCTATCCAAACCTATGAATGCAAACTAGACAGATTGGTCACAGAAGCTGGATGACGTACTATGGGTATATTGAACAACATTCAAGACCCCTATAGGCATGTCTCCCTACCAACTTGTCTTTGGAAAAGAATGCCACTTGCCAGTACAACTTGAACATAAAGCAATGTGGGCATTGAAGACGTTGAATCTAGATTGGGATGATGCAACAACCTCTAGGCTGAGCTAACTAAATGAGCTTGATGAATTTCGATTGAAAGCATATGAGAGTTCAACCTTGTATAAACAAAGAATGAAGCTGCAGCATGACCGCCATATAGAGAACCGCTAATTCGCACTAGGGGACTTGGTGCTGTTATATAATTCAAGACTAAAGTTATTCCCTAGGAAGCACAAATTCAGATGGTTGGGACTCTTCCAAGTAACACACGTCTTTGATCATGAGGCAATTGAACTAGAGCGACGAAATGGAGGAACTTTCAAAGTAAATGGCCAAAGAGTCAAGTCATACCTTGGAAATGCAGAAGAGATAAAGATAATGGAGGAATGGGATCTTGAGAAAGTCTGAGTACTCAAACTATCTATGTCATACTACGATAATAAATCAGGTGTTGCTTGGGAGGCAACCCAAGGTGGACCCTGGCGTTTAGACACCCAGGTATATTTTTGACCCCTTACATTCTATTTTTGATTGATTTGTGCATTGGGTACAATGTATATCTTTGTCGATAGGGTGCGGGTAGTTATGAGCCTCAGTGATGTCTGAGTAGCTTATGGTCTATAATTAACACAAATTTTAATTCTGAAGTTTTCTTGCCTATGTTCTTTTTTCCTGTGGGTATTTAATTTCTGTTGAACCGGCATGTTTAGGATATTTAGATAATATTTGTAGTATATAGTATTAATACTTGTGGCATATAACATGTTTTTATGTTTTGTTTTGAAAAATGATACCCACAAAATTTTTTTGATTAGTAGTTAAATAGTAACCATGCATGTTTAGGTGTTTGACAATATCTGTTCTAATAAGTAAGGGTAAATTAAGATGAGAAACATAATCTGTGAGTCTTTTGTTGATAATGTATTTAATGCCATGAGAGTGTGAGCTTATTTTGCTAGATTCATGTATTTTGTGCTATTTCAGAACTTGCCCTGTTACTCTAAGTTAGATTGTAGATTGAAAGGATTAGGAAAGGATCCATTTTAGACTAAAAATAACCAACCAAATGATGATATATCCCTTGTTCCAAATATTTGAGCCTTACATGTATCAATTCTTTCTAAACACCTAATTAACCTATCCTTATATAGTGAAAATTCCTGAATTTGGCCTTGTTCTGTCCTTGAGTATTTGTGAACCATGACAAAGGTTAATGTATTACTGTGATTTATGCCATTGAGTTGAGGTCTGTGTGTTACTGTGTTGTCTATACATATTGAGTCGTCGCTTGAGGACAAGCAATAATTTTAAGTTGAGAGTGTTGATTACTGTCAAAATACAACACGTTTGATACTTAAACTTAGGATTTTGTGTGTTCTCAATGCGATATTTGTGGGTTTTATGTGTTTAGATTTGCAAGATTGCAGATTAGCTATGATTTGGGGCAAAATTACAGAAATTGCTGGTTTTTAATGATTTATGAGACCATCTACGGATCATAGAACATTCTATGAGTCGTAGAGGATGTCTCGCGACAAATTCCAGTGAAGAATGATTTTTGAAGAGCATCTCAACAAGATCTACATATGAGTCGTAGAGCATTCTACGAGTCGTATAGATAGGTTTCGTGAAGATTTCTAGTAAGGGACAATTTGATGAAGTTGAAGCCTATGAACATGCAGTACGAGTCATAAATCAGTTTGTATCATAAAAGAGAAGTCCAAAACCCCAGGAGCTGACTACGAGACCCTGACTATGAGCCGTAGAAGACAGTACGAGTCTAGAGACCTTTCGTGGAGTTTGCTGACCAGTTTTTCTATTTTATTTAGGACATAATGATAATTACTAAATATAGTACTTTTTGGTTGTTTTTCAAGGAGGACGTCATTACTCAGTAGTTTTAGGGTTTGTTCTTGGAGAACTCAATACTTGGGAGATAAGATTGTGAGAAAACACTTGTGGGTAAATTTGATCTTCAATCTTGTGATTCTCATCAATCTTGGATTTGCTTGATTTCAATTTAATTGTGTAAGTGTTCAATTATGTTTTCTCAATTCATAATTTCTTCATCTACACATAGCATGAGTAGCTAAATCCACAACTAGGGTTGTGAGAACCATGAAGAACTAACTAGGTAAATCAGGATAATTTACAATTCTTGGATTGAGCGTATGCATGTATTAATCAATTCTCTTTGTTTTGCATGTTTTCTAGTGGTTGCCAACATTCGAAGCCGCCTAGTATTACTTACTGGACCAAGGTAATATTGAATAGGAAAAGAGATTGATAACAAGATTTGATTGATATGTTCTCGTCTAATCAATCGAATTGGACCAAAGGGAGGTTGTACTGGGACTTATAACTAATGGTTAGTATTACGCACTATGGAGATTGGCCAAGTCGTATAGTAAAATTCACTTCTCACCTTTGACCAAAGGGCTTGGTGAAGTTTAATTACCGTCCTGCATGCTATACACTAGATATGAATTGGGTTATCCGATGATACTAAGTTGGGTAATCATAGGGAACACAATACCCTAGTGGCTATTTATTATTGATTGTCTCTTGTGATAGTTAGTTTAGTTAATTTTCTTATTAAATATTGCAAAAACCCCTTCAGGGAATTGAGTTGGTTAACTACTTGGATTGCTTTGTGGTGAATTTGTCTTGAATCTACGTATTCCCTGTGGATTCGACCCTAATCTTTATTAGGTTATATATCTTGACAACGACCATTTTATCCTAAAAAAGGAGGTGTAACTTGGGCGACATTACAAGCCACCACAGACACTTGTATAGTCTGTATAAGGTGCCATAACTCATGGTGATGCTTCGGTGAAGGAGTCTTGTGGAATTTTGGCTAAGTGTTAAATCACTATCTCAGAACATGGGTATTCTTCATCAATACCTCCACAGATTGTGGAGCATTTCACGGACCGTAAGGCTTCCGTGGGAGTGATCTTGGTAATTTTTCTAAGTAAGATAGTACCGTCTCGATGTGCGACACCCTCCACGGACACTTGTACAGTCAGTGGAGCTTTGTACGGCTCATGAAGAGCTTTCGTGGAGATGCCCAAGTGACCTTTCAAGGTCCATTTATTCGGGGCTATACCTTCAACCTCCCATATCAGTTCCATCCTTTCCATGTTACCTCCATTCGCTCTATAACACTTCGCTTCTCATTCACTCACTCATATGCTTTACAAATCCTCTTTTATAGCTCTAATCGAAGGATTCCTATGGAACCTTAAAACTAAAGCTAAATTCACTTTCAAGCCTATTAGAGTTGGAGGTTTCGGGTGAAAGATGGTAGAATGGAGGTTGTCTCTCAAAGGGTAGATGGTGGTTCATAGTACCAAGTGGACTATGTGTGATTACGATTGACAATGAGTTTAGGGGTTGTGAGTCCTTATAGAGTGTAGAGGAGGATTGGTAAGGTTGCATACAAATGGGAGTTGACTACGGATATGGTTATGGTTTTTTTGATTTTTCATGCTTCTAGGTTGAGGGGATGCGTTGGTGACTCTAGTACTATAGAACTCTTCGAGATTGTGGGTGTTATGGAGGATAAGTTGACTTAGGAAGAGGTTCCTGTGGAGGTATTGGATGAAAGGGTTGAAGAAGTTGATTGATAAGGATATAGTGTTCATGAAGGCCCGTTGGAAGAATCGTCAAGTTGAAAGTGCCTCTCGGGGAGCCGGAGCGGGCATAGGAAAGCGATATTCGTACCTCTTTCATTCTATTCAAGCTTATGATAACATGTCAAATCCCTTTTGTGGACATACAAAAGTGATATCCCTATATCTTTCATTCTACTCAAGACTAAGGTAAATTCTAATTCTACTATGTGATTTCATGTATCATGTATCACTCTCCTATGTCATATGCATGCATTCATGTTTATATTGACAAGTTCGTGACAATTTTTGACACTTATGTTGAGATTTTGAAAATGGTGTTTTAAATGTATTGTTACATTCTTGTTGGGGCTTATTTTTTCATGATTACTCTGACTATGTACGTTTCTTTGACATTCGGGGATGAATATTCCCAAGGGGAAGATATTGAAATGATCCTAAAAAGTGCCCGAAAATGTGCCTCATAAATGCCCAGAATCATAATTTCCATATATCTAAAAATTCGTGTGTTATTTCAAAAATCTGACTTCATATTCTTGTTCAGAGGGGAAAAATTGAGTGGGAAATTGGTCTAACCCCAATTTTAGAGCAAATGATTTACAATTTTATTTTTTCAAGTTTGTGATTTCCAGAGAGAGTTTGCGTCCTTGGCGCGATGAGGCCAGGGCGTGCCTCTATATTATTTTTGTCCTATTTTGTGTTTCGGTCCAAGGCCTTTAGGTCATGGGCTTAAGCCTTCCCATATGTGAAAATACCTATACTTAGCCTCATTTCATCCCCTTACCATTCAAGACATTCTTAAATACTCTCTTAAACACTTAGACAATATTCCATCTCCAAATTTCAAGTTCCAAAACTCATTCGGATCTCAAGGTTCTTATTCAAGCTTTAAGTCTCTAGCTCCAATCTTCTTCAAGGATTCTCCAAAAGCTAAGGTATGTAGCTTGCTTTCATGGGTTCCTTTTATCCATGATACAAAAGCTTCCTCTTACCCAAAATTGCAAGATTTAAAGTTGATTTACTCATGGGTCTTACTTATTATGAATTACACTGCACACTATGTGGGTGTTTCATGAAATACTAATTGTTTTAGCATGTTTTAAGCTATGAATCTAAGATCTATTGTGAGATTTGATAAAAGGTTTTGATGTACACTGCTTGATGGTGCTACCAACTATCTATTGATGGTTTTACATTAAACTTTCTAGCATGATTCCACTCTTTAATTGCATGATTTTACAATAGTATTACACACTCGCCTAGTGTTTGATAAAATGTCCGAATTATGATTCTTGAGTTATTGAAGGCCTAATGCTTGGCAAATGAAATATATGACTTTATGAGGATGGAAGTATGGTGTATATGTGTTCATTTTATGACAATCTTCTATAGTGTTGTATGTTAACCATTAACCTTGTTGAGGGGTTAATACCTTGACCTCATTGATTCAGGGTGTGATATCCATTAACCTTGTTGAGGGGTTGATATCTTAACCACTATGATGGAGGGTGTGATGTCCATTAACTTTGTTAAGGGGTTGATATCTTAACCACTATGATGGAGGGTGTGATGTCCATTAACCTTGTTGAGGGGTTGATACCTTGACCACTATGATGGAGGGTGTGTTGTCCATTAACCTTGTTGAGGTCTTGATACCTTGACTGCTTTGATGGAGGGTGTGATTTCCATTAACTTTGTTGAGGGGTTGATACCTTGACTGCTTTGATGGGGGGTGTGATGTCCATTATCATTATTGAGGGGTTAATACCTTGACGACTTTGATGGAGGGTGTAATGTCCATTAACCATGTTGAGGGGTTAATACCTCGACCACTACTAAAGTAGTGCTAAGCCTTAGATTCTGAGTACTGGTTGTTTGGTCTACTCTAATGGTCTCTTCTTACCTACGCAATATGTTCTATATAAGCATATTTTACTTTAAGCTTCATTCATATATGCCATATTGTTAGTATGCTATTCATTGTTTATGATTATGCATTTTTCCTATGTTGCCTATATCTTGTTGCATTGCATCCTACATACTTAGTACATTCAAATGTATTAATCGGAGCATTGCATCCTACATACTCTATGCCTCAACCTTGTTACATTGCATCCTACATACTCTTTGCCTATGTTGCCTATCTCTTATTGCATTACATCCTACATACTCTATGCCTACATGATGTTACCATGTCGTAACCGGAGCACCATTTGGTCATCCTCCTGCCTTACATGGCTAGTGGTATCTATTCAAGCTAGTTGGTGAGTCCTCCATTCTGAGGACAACGTCTATGTTTTTATGATATGTATTAAAGACTCTCTCTTTCTTTATTGTATACTTTGACTATGGGAGTGACCCCGATAGCTTGTCTTGGCCCCCGCTCTTATCTATGTAGTAGAGGTATTGTTGAACATGTTATGTATCTAGGTTATAAGCTTTGAATCTCTCTCGACTCTTGTTAATTATAATATGAAAGATGTTCCTTAGCCACAGTTATCCCTATTTAGTATCTCTTGTTGTTATTTTACTTGCTTCCGCTACCAAGGATATGTAATGATATGCTAAGATGCTTGTTTGGGGTCCCTTCGAGTTCCCCATTCGCCAGTCACGTCTAGGACCTAGGCTTGGGTCGTGACGAAGATAGTATCAGAGCACTAGGTTGTTAGATCCTCAAAGTCCAACACAACACGTCGATTAGAGTCTTGTTCATGGTTGTGTTATGCACTACAACTATGAGCAAGAGGCTATGATACATTTTAAGAAATGTTTCCCTTCTTCTTAGTCAATCTCGTGCTATAGAGTTGAGGTAAGGTCATTTCCCCTAATAATTAATCTTTGATGTGCTAGATCATGCCTAACACAAGAGGAAAAAAAGCCCAAACACCCGAGGAACAACCGGCTCCTCCTGCTCCTCAAGTTTCTCAAGATGGGGGACCAGTTCATGAAGTGTTCCAGGATGCTTTCACTTTGCTAGCTCCAGTCATGGCTAATCTAGTCACCCAAGGGGCCCAAGCCCCTCATGCTTCTACTCCGACATCTTGGGTGAGAGACTTTATGAGGTTGAATCCGCTGGAATTCTATGGGTCAAAGGTAGATGAGGACCCTCAAGAGTTCATCGATGAGGTTTACAAGGTATTGGCTATCATAGGTGTTAGGTCAGAGGAAAAAGTGGAGTTAGCGGCTTACCAACTCAAGAGGGTTGCACAAATATGGTTCACACAATGGAAGAAGGAGAAGGAAGTTGACAATATGGTGCTTTGGGAGGAGTACAAGGCGGCCTTTCTTAATCGGTTCTTCTCTCTTGAGCTTAGGAAAGCTAAATTAGTAGAATTTATGAACTTGAAACAAGGATCTATGAGTGTGAGGGGGTATTCCCTTAAGTTCAGCCAACTTTCAAAATATGCTCCCCAATGGGTGGTCGATCCAAGGTCTAGGATGAGTAAATTCATAATGGGAGTATCTGATTTGGTATGTGAGGAGTGCCGGACCACTATGTTGGTTAGTTACATGGATTTGGCCTGCTTGATGACCTATGCCGAACAAATGGAGGAGGAAAAGTTGAGGAAGAGGAGAAGTAAGGAGGCCAAGAGGGCCCATGGTGAAGGAAAGTTTGAATGTCCCAAAGGTCATGGTAGTGTGGTACCTCATACTAGGTGCCCAAAATGTGGTAGATGCCATGATGGCCCGTGCGTGAAAAAAACCAATGCTTGTTATGGATGTGGGCAGATAGGTCACAAGATAATGGATTGCCCTCATAAACGCAACAAGGGTAGAGGTGGTGATGTTGATCAAGGGGATGCTCTAAGATGTAACCGGGTTTATGCTCTTCAAAGAACAAGGAGGGGATGAGGTGCGTAATGATGCTAACATTGTTGAGGGGTTGATACCTCGACCTCATTGATTGAGGGTGTGATATCTATTAACCTTGTTGAGGGGTTGATACCTTGACCACTATGATGGAGGGTGTGATGTCCATTAACCTTATTGAGGGGTTGATACCTTGACCACTATGATGAAGGGTGTGTTGTCTATTAACCTTGTTGAGGGGTTGATACCTTGACTACTTTGATGGAGGGAGTGATGTCTATTAACCTTGTTGAGGGGTTGATACCTTGACTGCATTGATGGGGGGTGTGATGTCCATTATCTTTGTTGAGGGGTTGATACCTTGACCACTTTGATGGAGGGGTGTGATGTCCATTAACCATGTTGAGGGGTTAATACCTCGACCACTACTAAAGTAGTGCTAAGCCTTGGATTCCGAGTACTGGTTGCTTGGTCTACTATAATGGTCTCTTCTTACCTACATAATATGTTCTATATAAACATGTTTTACTTTAAGCATCATTCATACATGTCATATTGGTAGTATGTTATTCATTGTTTATGATTATGCATTTTGCCTATGTTGCTTATCTCTTGTTGCATTGCACTACATACTTAGTACATTCAAACATATTAATCAGAGCATTGCATCCTACATACTCTATGCCTCAACCTTGTTGCATTGCATCCTACATACTCTTTGCCTATGTTGCCTATCTCTTGTTGTATTGCATCCTACATACTCTATGCCTACATGATGTTACCATGTCGTAATCGGAGCACCATTTGGTCATCCTTCTCCCTCATGTGGCTAGTGGTATCTATTTAAGCTAGTTGGTGAGTCCTCCATTTCGAGGACAATGTCTATGTTTTTATGTTATGTATTAAAGACTCTCTCTTTCTTTATTGTATACTTTGACTATGGGAGTAACCCCGATAGCTTGTCTTGGCCCCCGCTCTTATCTATGTAGTAGAGGTGTTGTTGAACATGTTATGTAATCATGTTATGAGCCTTGACTCTCTTGCTTCTTGTTGTTATGGTATCAAAGATATCCCTTAGTCCCTTTTTTCCCTTTTATTTGTTCTTTCTTATTGTTGTTTTAAGCTTTGAATCTCTCTCGACTCTTGTTGATTATAATATGAAAGATGTTCTTTAGCCACAAT
This sequence comes from Solanum virginianum, assembly GCA_000787875.1. Lineage (NCBI taxonomy): Eukaryota > Viridiplantae > Streptophyta > Magnoliopsida > Solanales > Solanaceae > Solanum > Solanum virginianum. The sequence goes on from DF362681.1 coordinate 39,002, forward strand.
TATCCCTATTTACTATCTCTTGTTGTTATTTTACTTGCTTCCGCTACCAAGGATATGTAATGATATGCTAAGAGGCTTGTTTGGGGTCCCTTTGAGTTCCCTATTCGCCGATCACGTCTAGGCCCTAGGCTTGGGTCGTGACGAAGATAGTATCAGAGCACTAGGTTGTTAGATCCTCGAAGTCCAACACAACACGTCGTTTAGAGTCTTGTTCATGGTTATATTATGCACTACAACTATGAGCAAGAGGCTATGATACGTTTTAAGAAATGTTTCCCTTCTTCTTAGTCAATCTCGCGCTATAGAGTTGAGGTAAGGTTATTTCCCCCCCTAACGATTATTCTTTGATATGCTAGATCATACCTAACACAAGAGGAAAAAGAGCCCGAACACTCGAGGAACAACAGGCTCCTCCTGCTCCTCAAGCTCCTCCAGATGGGGGACCGGTTCATAAAGAGTTCGGGGATGCTTTAACTTTGCTAGCTCCAGTCATGGCTAATCAAGTCACCTAAGGGGCCCAAGCGCCTCATGCTCCTACTTCGACATCTTGGGTGAGAGACTTTATAAGGTTGAATCCATCAGAATTCTATGGGTAAATGTAGATGAGGACGCTCAAGAGTTCATCGATGAGGTTTACAAGGTATTGGCTATCATGGATGTTAGGTCAGAGGAAAAAGCGGAGTTAGCGGCTTACCAACTCAAGAGGGTTGAACAAATATGGTTCACACAATGGAATGAGGAGAAGGAAGTTGACAATATGGTGCTTTGGGAGGAGTTTAAGGCGGCCTTTCTTAATCGGTTCTTCTCTCTTTAGCTTAGGGAAGCTAAAATGGTGGAATTTATGAACTTGAAACAAGGATCTATGAGTGTGAGGGGGTATGCCCTTAAGTTCAACTAACTTTTAAAATATGCTCCCTAATTGGTAGCCAATCCAAGGTCTAGGATAAGTAAATTCATGATGGGAGTATCTGATTTGGTATGTGAGGAGTGCCGGATCGCTATGTTGATTAGTTATATGGATTTGGCCCGCTTGATGACCTATGCCGAACAAATGGAGGAGGACAAGTTAAGGAAGAGGAGAAGTAAGGAGGCCAAGAGGGCCCATGGTGAAGGAAAGTTCGAATGTCCCAAAGGTCATGGTAGTGTGGTACCTCATACTAGGTGCCCAAAATGTGGTAGATGCCATGATGGCCTATGCTTGAAAAAAAACCAATGCTTGTTATGGATGTGGGGAGATAGGTCACAAGATAATGGATTGCCCTCATAAGCGCAATAAGGGTAGAGGTGGTGATGTTGATCAAGGGGATGCTCCAAGATGTAATCGGTTTTATGCTCTTCAAAGAAAGCAAGGAGGGGATGAGGTGCCCAATGATGCTACCGGTATGTTAAGGGTTTTCTTAATTTTGTTGTGCATGCTTTTATAGTTATGGGAGTCCTTATTTCTTTCATTATTCCATTTGTTGTTGTAAGATTTGGTTATGTGAGTTTATTGGTGCTAGAAAGGCTTATAAGGGTTACTTCATGTTCTTATTGCTTAGAGTCTTTCCTTGTGATCTTGGTTGAGTTAGATGTGGTGGATTCGATGTCATACTTAGGGTGGATTATTACGTGCATATTGTGTCTCCTTTGATTATAGAATTCATACGATTCTAATATGATGGTTAAGGATAGTCGATCTATTTGGTCAACTACAATAGGTTAGTCACTTCTCTAAGCTTGATCTTTGGTTCGGGTTTTGTCCCCAAGTGAGGATGAGGATAGTTGATATCCCTAAGTGTCTTTTCAGATTAGGAGTAAGCATTTTGTGTATTGTTGAGTTGTTTGGTTGACTTATGTACCAGCTAGGTTTGTGGATTTCATGAATAGGGTTTTAAAAAAACCTACCTTGACAGGTTTTGTGGTGGCCTCTAGTGGTGGAACATTGATTTATTTAGAGCTTGTGAATCATTTTGGGGTATTGTTGCAAGTCTTAGACGATGAGGGGTTGTTTGCTAATTATGATAGGTGTGAATGGAAGGTAACAAGAAGGTTGTTAGAATTCTTTAAGGATTATGATATGATTGTGCATTGTTTTCCCCGGTAAGGCTAATGTTGTAGCCTAGCATGTGTGAGGATGGTGGGAAAGAGGTGACTAGAGAGGTCCATCAGTTGGCTAGATTGGGGGTTAGGTTGGAGGAAGTTGAGCATGGTAGTGTAGCATTCTTGATGGTTCCAAATCTTCTTTGGTTG
>DF362681.1:41310-54223 GCA_000787875.1 Solanum virginianum
ATTCATACATGTCATATTGTTAGTATGCTAGGGAGTTGCCTAGGGATATGGTTATGGTTTGTCCGATTTTTTGTGCTTCTAGGTTGAGGGGATGCTTTGGTGGCTCTAGTACTATAGAACTCTTTGAGATTGTGGGTGTTGTAGAGGATAAGTTGACTTAAGAAGAGATCCTGGTGGAGGTATTGGATGAAAGGGTTGAAGAATTTGATTGATAAGGATGTAGTGTTCGTCAAGGCCCTTAGGAAGAATCGTCAAGTCGAAAGTGCCTCTCGGGGAGCCAGAGCGGGCATGGAAAAGAGGTATCCGTACATCTTTCATTCTATTTAAGCTTATGATAACATGTCAAATCCATTTTTGTGATTTCAAGTCTTATGTTTTAGCACGTATGTCATTTGTATGTATTTATGTTTATGTTGACAAGTCCATGATGATTTTTGAAACTTAGGTTGAGATTTTGAAAATAGTGTTTTAAATGTATTGTTACATTCTTGTTAGGGATGATTTGTTCATGATACTCTGCTTATGTACGTTTCTTTGACATTCGGGGACGAATATACCCAAAGGAAAAATATTAAAACGACCCCAAAAAGTGCCCAAAAATGTGCATCAGAAATGTCTGGAATCGTAATTTCCATATATCTAAAAATCCATGCGTTATTTAAAAAATCCAACTTAATACTCTTGTTCAGGGGAAAAATTGAGTGGGAAATGGGTCTAACCCTAATTTTAGAGCGAATGATTCACAATTTCAATATTTCAAGTTTGCCAGATAGAGTTCGTGTCCCTGGCGCGATGCAGCCAGGGCGTGCCTCCATGTTATTTTTGTCCAGTTTTCTGTTCCGGTCCTAGGCCTTTTGGTCTTGGGCCTAAGCCTTCCCATACGTGAAAATAACTATACTTAGCCTCTTTTCACCCCTATATCATTCAAGACATTCCCAAATACTCTCTCAAACACTTAGACAATATTCCATCTCCAAATTTCAAGTCCCAAAACTCATCCGGATCTCAAGGTTCTCATTCAAGCTTCAAGTCTCCATCACCAATCTTCTTCAAGAATTCTCCAAAGTCAAGGTATGTGGGTTCCTTTTGCTCATGATACCTAAGCTTTCTTTTACCTAAAATTACATAATTTAAAGTTGATTTATAGCTAAGTTATATGGGTATCTTTTATAGGTTCCTTTCACCCATGCTACGTAATCTTCTTCTTACCTAAAATTGCACGATTTAAAGCTGATTTACTCATGGGTCTTACTTATTATGAATTACACTGCACACTATGTTGGGGTTTCATGAAATTGTGATTGTTTTAGCATGTTTGAAGCTATGAATCTAAGATGTTATGTGAGATTTGATGAAGGGTTTTGATGTAAAGGTGTTATCAAGTGCCTATTGATGGTTTTACATTGATTTCTAGCATGATTACACTCTTGAATGCATGGTTTTACACTAGCACGACATACCCACCAAGTGTTTGATAAAATGTTCGGTTATGATTGTTTGAGGAATTGAAGGTCTAATGCATGTCTTATGAGATGAATGACTTTATGATGATGAAAGGAATATATGTTGATTGTTTGAGGAATTGAATGTCTAATGCATGTCTTATGAGATGAATGACTTTATGATGATGAAAGGAATATATGTATATGATGATGAAAAAGAATGTATGTATATGATATTATCTCTATAGTTTTGGGGATGATTAAGCCTCACTCGGTAGGTTGTAAGCCCGGTTAACCTTGTTGAGGGTTTGTACATCGATTGCCTCGCTCAGGAGGTAGCAGGCCCGTGCAACTAGGTTGAGGGGTTTGTACCTTGATAACCATGTTGGGGGGGTTTGTACCTCATCAACCATATTAGGGAGTTTGTACCTTATCAACCACATGAAGGGGTTTGTACCTCATGCGCCTCTCCAAGGAGGTGGTAGGCCTTGAATTGCACTAATAATGGTCACTCCTTACACTCATATTATGTTCTATCTAAGCATTGTTTTACTTCAAGCATCATTCATACATGCCATATTTCTATATACTTATTCATTGCATATGTTATGAATTTTGACTATGGTGGTTATCACTTGTTGCATTGTATCCTACATACTTAGTACATTCAAACGTACTAACGCATACTCTATGCCTACATGATGTCACCATGTAGGAACTGGCGCCTCGCTTAAGCATTCCCGTCCACGTGGCTAGTACGATTGCGCTCAAGCTTGTTGGTGAGTCTCCATTCTAGGGACGTTGCTTATTGTGTCATGTTATTTTCTAAGACTACTTTTCTTTCATGTAAAGTTTGACTATGAGGGTGAGCTCGGTTACTTGCCCCGCTATTCTCTATGTAGTAGAGGTGTTGTTGGACATGTCATGTGTAATGTTATGAGTTTTGACTCTCTATTGACTCTTGATGTTTATGAGATGGAATTTGTCCTTTAGCCCCATTGTCCCTATTTTACACTATTATTGTTGTATTTTATTGCTTCCGCGACCAAGGGTGTGTATTGATATGTTAAGAGGCTTGCTTGGGATCCCTTTGAGTTCCCCTTGCGTCGTGTCACATCTAGGCCCTAGGTTTGGGTCGTGACAAATATGGTATCAGAGCACTAGGTTGTTACATCCTCGGAGTCCAACATATTGCATTGATTAGAGTCTTGCCCTAGACTTGGGTCATGACAAACTTGGTATCAGAGCACTAGGTTGTTAATGGTCCTCGACATCCAACACATCATGTTGATTAGAGTCTAATTCATGGTTGTGTTGTGCACCACAATTATGAGTAGGAGGCTATGAGACCATTTAGGAAATGTTTCCCTTCTTCTTACTCTATGTCATTCTATAGAAGTTAAGGTAAGGTTTTCCCCTGATGCAAGAGTTCATTGATGAGGTCTACAAGATTTTGGCTATCATGGGTGTGAGGTGGGAGGATAAAGCGGAGTTGGCGGCCTACAACTCAAAGGGGTAGCACAAATATAGTACATGAGGTCTACAAGATTTTGGCTATCATGGGTATGAGATGGGAGGATAAAGCGGAGTTGGTGGCCTACCAACTCAAAGGGGTAGCACAAATATAGTACAACCAATAGAAGGAGGAGAAGAGAGTCAAAAATGTGGTTCTATGGGAAGAGTCCGCCATGTTTATTACTCACATGGACTTGTCACATTTGATGACCTATGCCAAACAAATGGGTCAAAAGGGCCCATTTTGAAGGGAAGTTCAATAGTCAAAAGGGTTGTCGGTTCCATCAAGGCCAATGGTCTACTCATACATTTCAGAAGAGGGTTGCCAATAATTTTCCAAGGGCTCAAGGTGTTAAAAGTGTGGTTCCTAATGGTTGGCATTCGAAATGTGGTAAGGGTCATAGTGGCCCATGCTGGAGGGATATAATGCATGTTACGGGCATGGAGAAGTTGGGTATAAGATGTTGGATTGCCAAGTAAATGGCAACAATGGTAAGGAGGTTTGTCCACAAGGTGCTAATGCGGTTCCTTTTGGAAGAGGTGGCTGCCAAGATGGTTTCCTAAGGCATAGTCGGTTTTATGCTTTGCATGGTAGGCAAGGGGTTGATGAGGTGCTCGACGTTGTTTTCGGTATGTTGAAAATCTTTGATTTTGATCTGGGTGCCACTCTTTCTTTTGTTACCCCCTTTGTTACAAAAAAATTCCATGTTGAACACAAATTGTTGTATGAGTCATGTGAGGTGTTTACTCCTATTGGTGAATCTATTGTTGCTAGAAAGGTTTATAGAGATTGTGCCATTTGCATTTTGCATAGAATATTGTCTTATGATCTTGTTGAGTTGGACATGGTTGATTTTGATGTCATTCTTGGGATGGATTGGTTGCATGCATAGTATGCTTCTATTAATTGTAGAACCCATAGGGTCAAATTCCAATTCCCAAAAGAACCCATCCTTGAGTGGGAGAGTCATGATGTGGTGGTCAAGGGTAGGTTCATCTTTTACATTAAAGCCCGTAAGTTGGTCTCTAAGGGGTGTCTTTATCATCTTGTGAGGGTTAGGGATGTGGAGTCCAAAGTCCTTCCCATAGAGCCGGTCCTGGTTGTAAATGAGTTTCTTGATATCTTTTCAAATGACCTTCCCGGTGTTCCTCTTGAAAGGTAAATAGATTTTTGTATAAAACTCCTTCTCGATACTCAACCCATTTCTATACCCCCTTACCGTATGGCCCTTGCGGGGTTAAAAAAGTTAAAGGAACAATTGAGGGACTTGTTGGAGAAGGGTTTTATTAGGCCTACCCAATTACCTTGGGGTGCTCCGGTGTTGTTTGTGAAGAAGAAGGATGGGTCACTTAGAATGTGTATTAACTATCGGCAACTTAATAGGGTCACCATCAAGGATAAGTATCCTTTTCCAAGGATTGATGACTTGTTTGACCAATTGCAAGGGGCTAACCATTTCTCTAAGATTGATCTTCAGTTCGGGTACCATCAAGTGAAGATAAGGGAGTGTGATATTCCTAAGACGGCCTTCCGGACTAGGTATGGGAATTATGAGTTTGTTGTGATGTTATTTGGGTTACCCAATGCACCGACCATCTTCATGGATCTAATTAATAGGGTCTTGAAAACCTACCTTGGTTTGTTTGTTGTGGTATTCATTGATGACATTTTGATCTATTCACATAATGAGGAGGAGCATATGGATCATTTAAGGGTAGTGTTGCAAAGATTGAGGGAAGATAAATTGTATGCTAAATATGAAAAATGTGAATTTTGGTTGAAGGAAGTTGCCTTTCTTTGTCATGTGGTGTCAGGGGATGGTATTAAGATGGATCCTAAGAAGACGGATGTGATTATAAATTGGCCTAGACCATTGACCCCATCGGATATTAGGAGCTTTTTGGGCTTACTGGGATACTACCGGAGATTTGTGAATGGGTTTTCTTCTATTTCCTCTCCTATGACAAAACTGACTCAAAAGAAGGCTAAGTTTATATAGACCGATGAGTGTGAGAGGAGCTTCCAAACATTGAAAGATAAGCTTGTGTCTGCTCCTATATTATCACTACCGAAAGGGCTAGAGGGATTTGTTGTGTATTGTGATGCTTCTATAGTTTGTTTTGGTTATGCTCTAAAAGATAAGGTTGTGACTTCTCCGATATTGTCACTACCAGAATGGCTAGAGGGATTTTTGTTATTGTGCTACTTCTAGAGTTGGTTTGGGTTGTGTTCTAATGCAAAATGTAAGGTGATAGCCTATGCTTCTAGGTAACTCAAGGTGCATGAAAAGAACTATCTTACCCATGATCTTGAACTAGCCGCCGGATGCTTTGAGTAGGGTGTCCATGGGTAGCCTAGCTCATGTTGATGATGGAGGCATAGAGGTGGCTAAGGAAGTCCATCGGTTGGCAAGATTGGGGGTTAGGTTAGGAGAAGTGGATAACGGGGGTATTGTTGTTGATAGTTCTAAGTCTTCATTGTTAGAGGAGGTGAAAGCTAAGCAAGATATTGACCCTGCTTTATTGGAATAAAAGGCATTGGTAAAAGAGGGTAAGGTGGAGGTTTTCTCCTAAGGGGGAGATGGTTCCCTTAGGTACCAAGGTAGCTTATATGTGCCTTGTATGGATAGCTTGAAGGAAAAGATTCTTGATGAGGCACATGGTTCTTCAACTCCAAAACTCACTAAAAACCTCTCAAATTCCTCTCAAATCTTCACCAGATCCATCTATTCTCAAGATTGTCAAGAAGTTTTTTGGAATTCAAGATAACCAAGTAAAGCCCCAAGTCCTCCTCAAGTGTTTCTTTAAGAAACTCCAAGTCTATAGTATGTGGGTCTTCATCCATGGGTCTTTTCACCCATGGAGCCCAACTTTCTCTTTTTCATGAAATTATATGATTTCAAGATTAGATTCTTTATGGGTAAACTTTATTATGCATTATAAATATGATTTGAGTTTGGATTCTTCAAGTAATGATTTTATTATGCTTAAATACCATTGGGGTTTGATATTGTGATGAATTTTATGATACTAAAGTTACATATTCTATTATGCTATGAAAAGCTATGAAAGAACTTGTAGATTTTAGTTGGATTTCATGATACCCAAAATGAGGGTTTTACTACAATGTTGGTGGGTTTAATTGAATGATTTCCAAATGAATTGATTTTACTCCTCTCTTATTTTATACTCTTAAATTGTATGATATAAGCTTATGTGCATATTAACCACCATGTTTTGGCTAAAGTAATTGACAAATTTCTATGTTGTTGAAAGTCCTATTGTAAGACATTTAAATTATGAATATTAAGAATGTTGAAAGGATATTATGCATGCTATGAGCTATTGAGAACATTGTGAATATTTTGAATGATACGAAGCCCTTTCTTTGATTTTATGAAGCATTGGTTTTGATGGACTATTCTTTGATACTATTGAGCTATTATGAGATTATGCAAGTTATGACTACAACTATGAAGTTGAGGATTGTGTGAGATGAATTTTATGTTTCTATGTCTATGTTTTGAGAGATGATATGTACGAATGAGGTGGGTTGTTCTAGAGATGATGTAAATTGATGAATTGCATTACTTTTATGCATAGTCCTCTTGAGTTACATGATTTAAAACTACATGCATGAGCCCACCCAATTGTCATATTGAATTTGCTAATTTGAGTGATTTCTAATGATGAGGGTTGCTTGATTTTATTTAAGTCCATACTTTCTTTATTATTGTTGTATATGAATCAAGTCTAAATCATATGAATTTCATGATTATGTGTCTTTAAGCATGCAAATTCATGATTTGAACCTATATATGAAGAGTACATTTTATGAAAGAAGGAAGTCTCAATCTTGCTATATAAGAACATAAGGGTCCTAAATGCGAACAGTCAACATTTATGATATGGCTTCATGGGAATATTATGACACTTTATGTAAGGTCATGAATTCCTCTCTTTATATGTCATTGATATTATGAATGGTGGAGTTTGCCAAGTATGCCATGAAACACATTGAGGTGACATGAAAGTATGTATTATTGGAAGTCTTCATTATGATGTTCTGATTTGCAAGTTTATACATGTCATGACTATTCCTTGTCTATATGTTATTTGGGACTAGACTCATTGTAGTCAAGAATGAATGAATAAAAGAAACATAAGACCCCACCTAGTTATGATCATGAGATTATGAGGCTACTCGATAGTAGAGGCTTAGCCAAGATTATGAGGCTACCCGATAGTAGAGGCTTAGCCAAGATTATGATGCTAACCGATAGTAGAGTCTTAGCAAAGATATAGGAGTTATCTTTATGATGATTAATGTTCTAAATGCTTATGGGATGGGTTAGTGGAATACCTCTCCACTAATGACTCCATGATTCATTCTTATAATTATTTCGTGAGAGATACACTTAGCACCGAGTGGACTTTGGGATGGATGTGGAAGCTCCCGGTTAGAAGAGGCGTGAGACCGTTAATAGAAGCCTATTATCCCATAAATACGTGCCACCATATAAAATAGGAATCACCCACTAATAGAGGTTGATTTCTAGACCAACCGATTGAAATGACCCCAAAAAATACTCGAAAATGTGCCTCGAAAGTGTCCATAATCGTAATTTTCATATATCTAAAAATTCGTGTATGATATCAAAAATCTAACTTCATATTCTTATTTAGAGAGCAAAATTGAGTGGGGAATGGGTCTAAACCAAATTTTAGATCAACCATATCAAATTTTAAAATTCCAAAAAATGGAATTCTAGTGAGGGTTCGCGTCCCTGGCGCGACGCGGCCAGGGCGCACCTAAGTGTAAGGTGTTCTCCATTATGATTGCTAATGTTTCTTGCATAATAAAATAGTCTTTAATGTAAAGTGATGTATTTTTCACCCAATAATATTAATAATGTAGTTATGTATGACATTATCAATATTCCTTGCATAATAAAATAGTCTTTAATATAAAGTGATGTATTTTTCACCCAAGAATATTAATACTTTACTTATGTATGACATCTTGTATTTCTCACTATCTTTTATGAACTCCCCAAAGCTTTATGGTATATGTCATTCTTAATCTATGGTTTCATAATATATGCTCATGTCCCCCTCATGTCCCCAAAATATTCTCTTATGATGTTTTATGATGGGTTTTTTTTATTATTAGGACCTACACAATATTCCTCACCCTCTAGTACAAAGTATATGGACGAGCTACTCATGCCACTTTATTATGCTTTTTATGAGCTATGCAAGTATGATTACCTCCACGTATGTTTTACTTTAGGCATTGATCATGCATGGCATATTGAGCATAATCTTTGATTATGTTTATGCATTTCGATTACTATGGCTTGCTTCCCTTGTTGCATTGTACCCCACATACTTAGTACATTCCAAGTACTAACGCATACTCTATATGCCTACTCGATATCCTCCATATGGTTACCTTTGAATCATTAAAAGAAGAGAGTTGGTGAGTCCTCTAGTTCGGGGAGTTTGAGGGTGAGGCTTGATCATATCTTGGCCCCCGTCCTATTTATGCTTAGAGGTGTTGCTGGATACTATGCTACGTACCTATAATTTGATTTTGAGATTTTATAGAGATTTATCCGGTAGACTCTCTCTCTTTATGATGCTATTGATTGTGGTGGAAAGTGATGAAAGTCCAAGGTCCCTAAATGCCCCCATACCGTGAGTTATACTTACCCATCCCTTAGACTTATTTGCTATGTGATTCATGTTTATCCTCTTTCTTATAACATCCCCATAGCATGAGTCCAAAGCCCGGCTTCCCTTAGAAATTATTTGCTATGTGCTTGATTATCTTTTATTATTATTTTTGCAAAACCAAGTATGTACAAACGATATGCTAAAAGGCTTGTTTGGGTTGCCTTCGAGTTCCTATTCGCCAAGTCACGTCTAGGTCCTAGTCTTGGGTCGTGACAGATCTCCAGAACACAATGACTAGATACGGGCTTCAGTGGCTGACCTGAACTCTTGGACGATAGTCCTTGACCATGGTGAGGGAGTTCTATGCCTCTTATGCAACCACTATCTAGCTTACTCTTCCCAAGGGGAAGAAGCCCCTCACTCAGCCCAGATTGACTGAGATGAGAGTAAGCGGCCGGCGGCTGGATATATTTGAGGCCACCATCCATAGTTTCCAACCCCAGATCTATATAAAGTTTGACTACTGGGTGGGGTAGATGAGGGATCCACTAGTGATAAAGGATCCTAAGTGACGAGCCACATTGATGAGATGGGTGGCTGGGTATTTTGCAGAGCAGAGTTTAGAACCTACTTGGGTTGCCACTTACTCGGAGCCTATAATTTTAAGGCTTCGATCAGTTTTCTCGCCAAGTTTTGGTGGGTGATTGTTCGTTCTCACATTCGACCAACACTTGTTGATAATACTATAATACCAAAGAGAGCGGTTTTAGTTGCCAGCAACTTAGCTGGCTATGCGATTGACTGGGCCTGCCTCATTGATGAGCAGATTCATGAGGCCGCACTGAAAAGGTCCACTCTATCCGGTTACTGCACTTGATATACAAGCTCTATCTAGAGTCAATGATAGAGATACTGCATCAGCTAGACCAGATAATAGAAGTCCAATGTACGTTGGATCCCAGCCTGATAAAGGCTGAGGATAACCCGATGGCACTCTAGCGAGCAAAACCTCCACCTATGCCTGAGAGGTTTGCCTCAGCACCACCACATAAAGGTTTTGAGACTGCCACTATTGTTACTACTGAAGAAAGGCCCCCGCAGCCCGAGACAGTTGAGAAGAGAGGGTCCACTATTGTTGTTCCTGCACCACAAGCCACTACTTCATAGCCTACTACTTCGGGCATGATCTACATGTCCGCAACTTTTATACAGGACTTGGCGCAGAGGTTATCACATGCTGAGTCGCAGTTGACTTAGCTTATTTATGAGATCTTGCCATTGGTCCACCAGGCGATAGCAGACTTGGAGGGTCGAAGTCGAGCATTCATGGTTGCTGCTATCCAGGACCATATTTCTATCATGGATTCCCGCATCAATACCTTCGAGGAGAGGGTACAACAGAGATTGGGCAAGGCCCGACCTTCAGACTTGTCAACTATGCAGATAAAGATCTAGCAGCTCCAAGCTGACTAAATAGCAGCACTAGCATCACCGATTGCACTACCATTAACTATACCTCCGGTGCCGATATTTGATCTATTTGTTCCTGAGGAGCCTACCCATGAGAAGATATGGAGGGCATCAATGCATTCCACCACCATTACTTAGGGACAAGCCCATAATCTATGTTTTCCTCCACAAAGCCTAACTCGAAGCTATCAATACTCCACTTTCCAAATGAACAGCAATCCAAACCATCCAAGATAAGCTATACCACATCCAAACCCACAACCCTATCACCTTTCACAAGGGAATCTTCCTTTTGTGGTGAACCAAGTCCATTACCAAACCCCATTTCGAAATGCATCAAATGCATCTTCTAATAAATGTCACCCTTCACCTCCACCAAATGCAGCACAAATTTCCTACCAAGATTATGAATAGCAAAATCCTCCCTATTATGAAATGCATGGAGAACTCAACAATGATGAGTTTTGGGAGCATGGGGGTAGGGATACCTATGGAGTACAAAGGGAAGGAGTTCGACCGCAAGACTGGGGTGGAATCATGGCATAGGAGGCTGAGATTATGGGTATAGAGGAAATGTGAGTGAGAAAGATACTTCAGGAAATGAAGAAGAAACATTGTATAAGAGGGTCAATTTTACTTGCTTCATTGAGAAAGGAAAATCTTTGCTTGATAATGATGAGGACATGAAGGGGAATTCTAATCTTTTATGTATTGTAAGAAAAATTATGGGAACCCTTGCCAAAGAAGAACCTGATCAAAGGGAGAATCTATTTCATGTTAGGTGCAAAATTCAAGATAAAATGTGTTCTTTAATCATTGATAATGGAAGTTGCACTAATGTGGTGAGTAGTTCTTTGGTGGAACGTATGCGAATTCCAAACACAAAGCATCCCAACCCTTAAAAGCTACAAAGGGTCAATAAGAGTGGAGAAATGAAGGTACTCAAATAAGAAAGTATTTAGTTTAGTGTGGGTAAGTACAATGATGAATTGACTTGTGATGTTGTACCCATGTTGGCATGTCATACTTTGTTGGAAGACCATGGTAATTTGATAGGGATGCTGTACACCAAGGAAGATCCAACAAATACACTTTTGTTATTGAAGGTAGAGATTATGTTGTTGCTCCTCTCACTCCATACCAAGTGAGTGAGGATTATTTGGCTTTAAAGGAGCTTCAGGAGAAAATAAAGGTGGATGAGGTAAAGGGTGATAGTGGAAGTTCCATTGTTGTTCCAATGAAAAAGGTTCCTTAGCTAAAAATAAGAAGAATATGTGCATGGTAGCAAAGCCAATCAAGTGTTTAAAGGGCGTGGATGAGGGAAACTTTCTAGTATGCCTTGTCAAAACCCATCTTTTATTGTATGGTAACCAAAATACTAGCACTTTGCCTAGTATTGTTTCTTCTCTTTTGCAGGACAGTGATGAGCTATTCTTGGAGGAGATGCTAGTCGGACCTCCTCCTTTGAGGGGAATTGAACACCGAATAGATTTTGTATCAGGTCCATAAATTCCCAACCGTCCAGCCTATAGGAGCAATCTAGATGAGACCAAGGAGCTACAAAGGCAAGTAGAAGAGCTTCTTGAAAAGGGGTTGATCAAAGAAAGCCTAAGCCCTTGTGCCATATCGGTGATTCTTGTTCCCAAGAAAGATGGCACTTGGAGAATATGTATTGATTATAGAGTCATAAGTAAGATCACAGTGAAATATAAACATCCAATTCCTAGGTTTGATGATATTCTTGATGAGTTATATGGCTCTAGTGTATTCTCCAAAATTGACCTTTGAAGTGGGTATTATCAAATTCGTATGAAACTAGGTGATGAGTGGAAAATGGCTTTCAAGAAAATATTTGGATTGTATGAATGGCTTGTGATGCCATGTGGATTGACAAATTCCCCAAGTACTTTCATGAGGTTGATGAATCATGTTCTCAAATCTTTCATCAACATGTTTGTTGTGGTGTATTTTGATGACATCCTTGAGTAGAGAGAGACAATTGAGGAACATGTGTCCCATTTGAAGCATGTTTTTGATGTTTTACTACAAGAGCGTCTCTTTGCCAATCTCAAGAAGAGCTCAGTTTGTGTTGAAAAGGTTGTGTTTTTGGATGTTCTAGTTAGTGCAAATGGGATAGAGGTTGATGAAGGGAAGGTAGAGTCCATCAATGCAACCAAGGAATGAAGTTTTCATGGGTTAGCAAGTTTTTACCAACAATATATAAAGGGTTTTAGTTCAATTGCTTCTCCTTTGACCAAGTTAACCAAGAAAGATATACCTTTTTATGGGGGAAGAACAAGAAAAGGTCTTTCAAGCCTTGAAATTGATATTGAGTTCTTCACCATTGCTTTAATTACCCAACTTTGGTAAGACCTTCGAAATTGAATCTGATGCTTCAGGGATTTGGAACAGGTGGTGTATTGATACAAGAGGGAAAACCATTGGCTTACATTAGTGAAAAGCTAAAGGGGGCTACTCTTAAGTACTTAAGTTATTACAAGGAATTTTATGCACTTGTGTGGGTGGCTCATTGGCAACATTATTTGTGGCACAACGAGTTTGTGATAAGGACTGATCATTAGTCCTTGAAGCATCTTAAGGGATAATCCAAGTTGAACAAGTGGATGCTTTGTCAAGAAGGTTTATGTTAGTGACTACCTTGGCTTCTAGAATGTCGTGATTTGAAAGATTAAAGGAATTCTATTCTACGGATCCCGACTTCATATATAGTTTTGATAATCTTAACCAAAGGAGGCAGATTGATAGGTTTCAATTGATTGATAGTTCTTTGCTCATAGATGGACGAG